>JAAXLI020001266.1:98479-179168 GCA_014621495.2 Entosphenus tridentatus | reverse complement strand
ATTTTGCTTAGTGCCAATCCGTGAAGTTGAAGCATATTTTCTACAAATGTGCCATATTTCATGGTCTACATTCACACTTGAGTATATAATGCACCAAAATCTGTCTCAATTGTTTAGGTACATGTATAAGTGTCAGTTTGAGAGATATTTGGTGTTGCTAAAATGTATATAAATAAAGTTACAAACAAAACCAGCAGCATAAGATTTTCGTTTTTTCCAATTCACAATTATATACATTTATGGATTTTGAAAAAAAACTGCAGGGTATTTTGCGGAGAACTTTTAACATAAAGTCGAAAATGGTTTTGTCTATGAAAAAATTCATTTAAAAAGTAGTTCCCAGGTGTGGGAACGAAAATCATTTTCTAGCCACTTTTTCCTAGTTCACCTTACGGCCTAAAAGAAGAAGAAAGAAAAGATGAACGCTGTACTTCCCGTCGTTTTCATGCAGGGGGCGCGTAGGTTTGAACGACGGAGGCGCACGGACAGACGTTCGAATACGTTGGAATCTATCTGCAGAAGGAGGCGATTCTGTGTTGATTCCCAAAATCGACTTGGCCCCCACCGACACGATTTTGCCATTTGTTTTGCGACGACGATAATTTCCAATTCTTCCCGCATACGCTATCACAATCAACAAGTCGCAGGGACAAACATTCGATTACGTTGGTAAGCACACTACTTTATCTATCGTTGTATGATGCATATGATGAACGCTTGCGAGAGAGAGAAGAGCGAGGTTAGGCCAAGGAGAGATGGCCCACTCTTCTCTCTCTATTTGCCTTCATAATGTTCCTTAAAGATGTTTTCACTTCCATTACAAATTAAGGACGAGTACGAAGATCCCCTTGCAAACAAGCGTCGAAAGGCTAACGAACAAAAGCAAAGATGGTTGGCCAAGCAAAGTCAGAAGTCGCTCGAGAGAATGTGTGCGGCACATTGTGAATCTCAACAATGTTAAATCAATCGACAAACTGCTGATAAATCCCAGTAGCAGCATGAAGCAGATGCCGCAGCCCATCAACTTCGAATCGCGGCTGAAACTTATGAACAATTGCAGTCGCGGCGTGCAACGGTCGTTCAGAGTAAGCTCTTAGTTACAGAGCGTCAGAGACAAGCTTTCCGCAATGAAGCCATAAATTTCGACAACACTCGAGTACAGGCGCACAATTGCAGTCCAATAAACATCATCTGCCAGTTCTGCGGCTCGAGGAACTTCATCTTAGAATGCCCTGTTGATTGGAAATTCACTTCGTGCTGCCGTAAGGGCAAATTAAAGTTGCCAAAGCAAAAGGACATCAACGGAGTTCAGCTGGAATATCCTGAGTTTCTCCACGCATTGCTGACTGACCCAACTCATCCGAATCACGCTCATATCCGCGATCACATACGATCCTACAACAGCGCGGTCTCCTTCACGTCAATAGGAGTGAAGATCGTCGATTTGCCAGGACGAGGCCTATATGTCTTCATTGTCCACGGCTCGACATATCACAGCACATCTCACCTGCAGCCGCTTGGCAATCAAGCTCCGCAGTACGCGCAGCTGTACATGCTAGACAGCATGCAAGCAACGGAATTCCGTCAACAGCACCCCGCGAATGCTCAGTGGAATCGGTCTGCAGATGGCGGTCTTCTCGCACGGCCATCTCTATGTCGCCTTATCTCGATCCCGCAATCCCAAACAGGTGAAAATCCGCATCGAATCGAACCCCTATGAAGGACATCTACTTAACAACGACCGAAAATGCACACGAAATGTCGTTTTCAATTAAGTCTTCCAGATGTAAATTGATATAAGCTTTAAATGAAGAAATAAAATGTTCTACTTCAAAACGTAATAACAGTCAGCGATCTCTCATTTTAAAACTTAAAAACGGAGCATTGGGTGCTTGCGAGAATGCGTCTTTCGTGTTTAAATTGTGTGACTTTCCTAGCCGAAGGGCAGAAATGCTTTTGTGAGGGGGCGCCACAGGCACCCCCGAACAACTAGTTTTTATATAGGTAAATAGATACATGTTTGACTTCATGTATTTTTTTTGCAATTAAATACAATTGTAAGCAATTACCCCATATTAGCCTTAGGCCCCTCATAACGTTCATTTGGCCATGCCTAGGGACCACTACTTCCAACCAAAAAATCGATAACACGCAACTCCCACTTGTTATCATGAGGTGACCTCACATACCACCTCCACAATGCACCAGATGGCTCCCCATGCCATCTCACCACACTTTAGTACTTTATGCCAGACGCCACACCAACTCACAGCTATCCAGATCAGTTCAAAATATCCAGTATTTGAGTTAGTGCGTCACCGCAGTTCACAGCGGAAACATTCTGCTTTGCAAGTTCAGAAGCACACAGTACTAACGATTCCTCCTTACTACAGGGTGGCGTTAGGGGCACTCAGCCCCACCCTGTTCTTGTTCTGTGCTTAATTTTGATCGTACACTGGTCTTGATTTTAATTCTGATGGAAATTGTAACCCACACATGGAGCCCCTTTTTACTTTAAGGACAATGGTGTACAGTGCAGCAAACTACACTTTATCTGCAGTGTAGTGTATGATTTTACTCACAGCGTAAAGATAGTCAGTTTGCAATGGGCTACTGATTAGACACTGCTCACCTTCAGTCCCCACTGCTGCTGGTAATGCAACTCGCCTCCACTATCAGTTGTTGCTCATGTCTACAAGTCTGCCTTCTTGTGCTTGAAGCTCTCCTTTTATAACACCCCTATCCCTAGCCAGTACAAAAGCAGCTACACTTTGAGTAATTATACTTGGCTGCCTTCCTAATTGCACATGTATCTATGCATGTTGAACTTCTTTCGCACCGTACATAGCCAACCATGCTAATCGGAGATGCGAGAGGACAACAAACTAAATATAAAAAGCAGTTCTCAAGAAATGAGTTGCCAATATATATTTAAAAAAAGTGCATAGCCCCACTGGCTTCCTAATTTTAAAAGAGCATTCCAGACGGCCGCAGAAGCGCATCTGAAAGCGTGACAAAGGAACCATTGCTTATTCGATGGTTAGCCAAATGTCGCTGCGAGGATGACACGAGTTTGCGTGATGAGTTATGCTCCTTGATAAGATCAGCAATGTATTGTGGTTCATTTGTGGCAACCACATTGTGTGAAATGAGTGCGACCTCCTAATGTATTCGTTCGCTAACCGGAAGCCAATGCAGCTCAGTAAGCACTGGACGGACATGGTGGGATCTGGCTGTACCGATCACGACACGTGCCAAAGAATGTTGTGCACTCTACGGCTTGGGAATGTTTTTGCCGGAGCTCCCGTAGAGTAGTGATTTGCAAAAATCGAGTTTTATTGGTAATATTATACACGCCACCGTGTTGGCTATGTCAACTCAATCCTCGTCGAATGTGTTGCAGAGCCCTGATATGAAAATTGCAGGACCTGACTATATTTTGCATGTAGTGATAAAACGACATTCTGGTCAAGTATGGCGCCGAGACTCTATAGATGAGTAGAAAACTGACCCCTGGAGTCTGAAACTGCCACACCTGATCCCAGACTATTTTTTTCGTCTAAGCATGAGTGCTAACCTGCAAAACCTTCAATTTTCCTGGATTAAGCAGCATCTCGTTTTATGCGAACCACACCACTCACGTGCAATCTTTGAAGTTGCCGAGGCTGTCCATATATAACTTGACTTCACTGTGTTGTAGCATTACGTATCATCAGCATATTAGTGGAACTTGATGTCATGCGGTGAGATGACATTGGCGATCGGAGAGATGTATGTTCAAACTAGGAAGAGCCTGAGGACAGACCCCTGTGGTACGCCAATTTGGCATGGCATAGGCAATGACTATTCGTCAGCCAGCCCTACGAACTGTGAATGATCATGCAGATAGGACTCAATCCACTCCAGTGCCGTACCCGAGACACCGAACCTTGACTATACCTGCCCGATGAGTATCTTATGATTGACTGTGTCGAAAGCAGCTCAGAATGAGGCTAACTAACGCTAAGGCTCACTGGCCATCCATGATCGTTTAGAGGTCATCAGTGATCATTAGCAGAGCCATTTCAGTACGTGGGGAAGTAACCGCTTCAGACAAAGACGCTCTATAGCCTTTGAAATCACTCAGATTTGAGATTGGGCAAGAGTTTGAAAGGTCACTTTAGCTCAAGCCAACTTTTTTCAGGAGAGATGTAACTTGCACCATTTTGAACCGGTCTGGGAAACAGCCCTTGCTGAATGAAAGATTTACCAGGTGGACAATGAGCAGTGCAAGCACGTCTGAGCACGATTTGAGAATCTACGTGTGGATGTAGTCGAGTGGTGATGTCTTATTTGGCAGTCGTGCAATTAAAATAAACACCTCTGCCATCCACGTTGGTGCCAGGGTCTCGAGTTTTGCATTGGTTCCAGGTTAATCAAACTCAGATGCCAGACTGGGAGAATGTATTGCATTCGTCACTATTTTATTGGCAAAAACGTCGCAAGTACTGTTCACAGACCGGATTGCGCAACTCGAGAAGTTTGAACTGGAAAGTCGGCCAATCAGCCCTCCTGCATGTTTGATGCTGGGCCGAGTCTCCTAGTGAGTCCCACTGCAGTTTCAGTTACATTTGGGTGATGTAGAATTGGTTTGTCAAACTAAGCCAAGAGAAGTTCCAGGTATGGCATGTTTGATCAGACCCCTCGGCTTGCTCAGTCAGAGTCCCGGGAGAGCAGGGCCCGGCCTCAACCAGCCGGGTAGCAGCAGCAGAATCGCAGAGTCACCATCACAAGGTGTTTTTGTTGCTCTGTTGTTGCTAATTTTGTTGTTGCTGCTGTTGTTGGTGCTATTGTTGGCACTGTTTTTGCTGTTGTCGCAGTTGTTGCTTCTCTTGTTGCTGGTGTTGTTGCAGTTGTGTGATTGTGTGCGATTGGATTACTTTGATCAAGACCGTTGATCAATGCCTTTGTAGAGGATGTGCGTATGTGTAGGCTGCATGTGTTAGCTATTTAGAAGCTTTTTATGTATATATCTCTGCAGAGGCTATGTATCCACGCTGTGCAGAGGCTGTGTCCTCATGCTATGTACCCGAGTAGGCTGTGGAAATGATGTGTATATCCACACTCCGTGTGCTTTCGAAGACTGTAAATTTTATAAGACAGGTTTTTGGGTTAGATCGACACAGTCAATAAGTAAGGTTTGTCACGTAAACATAACATGCCAATTCGTTATTAGTGTGTTGGAAAGTAAATCAACAACATTTATAATTCGAGTACGACGTTTCACCAGTAATTACAACTAGCATCTTCAGGTGATAGCCTTGTTTTGTTATTAAATAGAGGGACAAATGTGGTGTCGTTACTTTGAGAGCCAATCAGGTGTGAAGGCCGGGGGGGAGGCGCAGGGGAGAGTTAATGAATGCATATGAATTACAACGTGTATCCATTACCAGTTGGGTTATTCATATGGTAATCGACACACATTATGCATGCACATTGGTCTTGTACATTCTGCAGTAGTTTGTGTGAACGGAAATTGCACTACATGTTGTCTGCTCACAGTTAATCATCGATGTATGGAAGCCTGTATAGGCATGCTGTTAAACACTGTATTACTTGATTATTCACTTCCACGCAGCGCTAAGCCTGTAACTATCTGAATGGTTACAATTATTTATATTTCTCCCAATTTCAATAGATTTTATAATTAGTCTTGGCCAGTAGTAACTAGTTTTGCAAAGAACTTCAACATTATTGTTGGCGTGTTCTGCCACTGCCGACAGTTGTATTTGGGAGTTTTTTTAGTCTCATGCTGATGATTTGTCCTGTCTGTACAACATAGCATTTGCCACAAGAGCAATTCATCCAATACACACCTTCTGTTGATAGCTTCGGTAATACATCTTTAGTACATGATATTAGTTTTTGTATTTTATGTACCGTGCCAAATCTGACTCAGATGTTTTGCTAGTTTATCAGTTACTCCCACAATGTTACATAATTTTTATACCGTACTTTTAATTGCTTGCTCAGTTTCAATTCTTGTGCTATTTGAATTGGTTTTGGCTTTCAATGCCCTGTTGATTTGTGCATAATTATAACCTTTGAATTATAGCGCCTCTTTAACATGTTTAATCTCGCTCCTCAGACTGTCACCATCTGACACTATTTTAGCCCAAAGTATGAACGTTCCTATGAGAGAGTATTTATGTTTAGGATGATAGTGTGACATTCAGATAGGAGTCAGTGTATAATCTTTGGTTCTTTCGGTAAAGTCACGTAGGTATAAAATACATAAATAAAATCACGACGTTTCGAGCGCAACAAAAGCGTCCGTTAACAGGTAGGAAAACCACAGAAAGAAACAATTAGATCACGGATTTTGTGTGCTGTACTGAAGCGGACCTGGATCTTGAGTTTGTTTAGACCAAGGTGCTCTGAAAACTTTCGGGCTACTATCAAAGGTTTGTTCATGAACCATCCCACCTCTCTTACCTATATAGCCTCTTGTTACAACAGCCCTTTTGCCAACTTCAGCAATTGTTTCTTGCTGTGGTTGTCCCACCTGATGACGGACGCTTGCGTTGTGCCCGAAACGTCGTGATTTAATTTATTTTATACCTACGTGACTTTACCGAAAGAACCAAAGAGTATGGATCCCTGCAGTCACGGAAACTTTAAATCTAGATAGAGTAAGTGTATGTTTCTTTCGGTAAACGCTTTGTGTTACTTTACCGTTTTGGCTGCATCCGAGCAGAATATCCAGAAATGGGAGAGTTCTGTCAACTTCCATAGTGAACTGGATGTATGGGTTTTGCAAATTGAGATGATTTAGAAATGCATTAAGTGTATCTTTACCATGTGGTCAGACCACAAATGTGTCATCCACATATCTAAACCAAGCAAAGGGTCTTAGTGTGCTTGAAGCTATTGCTTTTGCTTCAAAATCTTCCATGTACGTATTCGCAATCACAGAATACAATGGACAGCCCATTGCTGCTCCTTCGTTTGTTTATAGAAATCACCATTTCACAAGAAATAGGTATTTTTTAGACAATTATCGGCTAGTCGTGGGATATCATTGGCTAAACCTGTGTTCGTTACCAGAGTATCGATGTATTTAATTGATTCATTTACCAGAACCCTCGTAAACAGAGAAGTCACCTAAAAACTTACCAGAATATCATTAGGGTTAAGCTTAATGTCTTAAATCATATTTACAAGATGTTCTAAGTTTTTAATGAAGAGGTCCTACCGATGAAGGACTGTATTTGTGTTGTTATGTACTGTATTGCGCATATGTGTATGTGGCAGAGCCTATTGTATTAACTAGGGGTTTAAAGGGACATCAGGTTTGTGAATATTTTGTACCCCCCCCCCCCCCCGGCCTTCGCACCTGATTGCTGTCAGGTCACGAGATCACATTTATTCCTCTATTTAAGAACGAAACACGATTTCTCAACAAATCTGGCTGTCGCCTGATGATGCTAGTTGTAATTACTGGTGAAACATTGTACTCAAATTTTTAATGTTGTGGATTTACTCTCCAACACACTGGTGTGCTATACTAGTAACGAATTAGCATGTTCTCTTTACGTGACAAACTTAATTGGCTGTTGGGTAGCGGCAGGTTTAACGACACATTTATATTTACGCGTTCTAATATTGGTCGCGAAAGCCTACGTGTTAAACTACCTATCTATACACGCTATGTATTTATATACTTTGTACATGCTATAAAACTACAGTCGATCATAGATTATCTGGCACGCGATTATCCTGCCTTGAACATTATCCGGTAGGGTCCCAAGCCAATTCAGTGAAACCGGCATGTGATCTAATGATCGCTGGAAAACCGCTGCGAATAATGTAACCCAGTCCGGCAATCGGCACAGTGTCACAATTTTTTTTAGCTACGCTTGATTTCAGAGTCAAATATTTGTAGTACATTACGCACTATATACAACAACTTATACAATGAAAACAGTGCATCTGTATACATTTTGCATGTCTGATCATTAATAAAAACTTCAAATTTACAATGTGATCCAGCAAAAAAGTGCGTGTATATTCAGCGTTCCCCGGAGCACCGGTCTAAAGGCTGCATCAGTCTGGCGATCATCAAACACACATGATTTAAACAAGAGTGCACCCCATGCAGAGTCTTCGAGATTGGATTGATAAGTTCAATTACAATAAATACGTAACGTTTTACATTAGGATATTTATTTGTGTCTATTTGTATGTTTATTTATGCCAATGTCACGTAGTAAACACATTTAAAACACTAAACAAGTAAAACATGTGCAAAAATAAGCTATTTTAAAGAATAATGTGATTATCCCAGCATTTTAGAAAATCTGGTGCCCCCTTCCCCACTAAACTGCCGGATAATCGAGGATCTACTGTATAGCACTATAAACTATACCAATATAAACTACCCACTTTTTATTTTACCAGGTAAGGCCTACTGAGCTATGTAGCTCTTTTTCAGAAGCACCTTGGCCACACGTAATGATAGGTCAACAAAGTTCCACCGGAACCAAATGCCTTCAGTTCGTCCACATACATCTGTAATGACAGTAGAGTCAACCTACAGTAGGAATGGACTAGTGGCCACGGAAGGGAATGATAGGGGATTCAGCGTGCAGTATGAATGGACGGGTGGCCATGGGAATGAGCGAGAATAGGGGCGTGGCAAGGTGACTTAAGAGGACAGGAGTAGAACAGGTGGTCTAGGGACAGCGAGAAGGTTCGAGAATAGGGACATGGCCACGGGACAGGGGCGTGGCTATGCACCGTATATAAGTAGAGTAGGCAGGAGGCTCTGGGCTGCTGAAACGGGGTCTCCGCCTGGTCAAGTGTGAGCACGTGCTCCTTAACAAAGAAATTATCCCAAGTCAAGTGCGTCCAATTCGTCATTACAACTGGTGTCAGAAGCGGAGTATCGTCATCATGCCACAGTATAGCCATAGGGAGAACCCATCTGAGACGACTTCTGACGACCAGGAGGAGGAAGAGGGGAAGGAAACCCCCCTTCAGCAAGTACCGGGCGGCGGGAACTCAGTGAACAACCCTGTGGGTGAGGAGGAAGCTGCGGCGGCAACAAGGAAGGAGGAAGCTGGCCGACAGCAACAAAATACTGAAGGATGGGATGAGGTGACGGGACATCTGAACCAGCTTTTGGTGGAGGTCTAGCAGCTCACCATGCAGCTTGTCATGGCTGCGGCGAGAAAGGGAGCAGCAGAGAGCACGGTGGGCGTCCCTGCGGTGGAAGCTACTCAATCGGTGGGCACCATTTCACAAGTTAACCAAATGACAGCCAAGTCAAATTTAGCTCCGGCGGCGCTGGAGAGAGCACCTGACCGTCCACAGCAGATGACTCCTATTAAGGAGTTTGTGGCAGTGGGAGGTGACAGGGGCATCTTCACAAGAAGTTTTGAGGCAGCATATCAAGCCATCGGATGGACGGAAGAGGAAGCACTGAGAGCCTCGGTTTCCACACTTGATGACGATGTCCTCCCAGTGTTCCGAGCTGTCTCGGGGGAAACGAAGGGCTACACTACAAAAAGGTGTATGGTGAAATGATGGCCATGTTCGATCCCCCATTGAATACGCAGATACAATTTCTGCAGCGAAAGCAGGGGTAAGCCGAGACGCCCCTTACTTACCATAGCGTGTTGATGGCACTTGGCCAGGCAGCTGAACGAGACAGCGCTGGACTCTCTGGTGATGGAAACGTTGCTGGGGTTTGCGCAGGAGATGGGGGTCATGTTGCTGATTGTGGAGGAGGCACAGATCTCGTGTGGTGGCATGGACAGGTGATCCCATGTCGGGCGATTCCTCTACAGCCCTGTCAGTGGGGAGTGCAGGGACGCCAACGGAGGAAGATCAAGAGCTGGGGAGGAGGTGACAGTGCCGGTCTATGTGTGGGCTCGACGCCGGGGAGAGACTTTGCGACAGCCTTGAGGATGAGGGCCGAGGGGGGAGGTGACCAATCCACAATGAGAGCTCACCATCACCTGCTACAGGTGTGGTCAACCGGGGCATACCGCGCGGGGATGTCGGAGTGACACCCGACCAATGACGCCATCAGCATCCATCTCTTCGCCAATGACCACTCCACAACTACGGCAGAATGCAACCTTGTGAGTCCCAGAGGCTCACAAGATTCCGCCACATGCGATGGACCGTGGTCAAGGACCCGGATGAGAAGTTTACGGCTGCGTTAACGGCTTTCCAAAGCATGAAGTTGGACTTCGATTCCCAAGGCCAAACATTTTGTCTATTCCAGTGTGGTTGTAAGTTCGTGTGAGATGGCTTGCACCACTCACTCATCATAATTGTGTTGTTCAATTGCTGTAGTCGCTCGGCGGGTTTTTCTTGCATGCAGGTGTGTTTTGTCATTCTGCCCTAATTTGTTCACATTGTGTAAATTTTAGTACGAGCCAGGACGGCTACATTTGTAAGGGGGGGGGGGGTGATGTAATGATAGTAGAGTTAACCTACGGTGGCAATGGACTAGTGGCCACGGGAGGTAAAGACAGGGGATTCAGCGTGCAGTGCGAATGAACGGGTGACCACTGGCATGAGCGAGAATAGGGGCGTGGCCAGGTAACATAAGAGGACAGGAGTAGAACGGGTGGTCTAGGGCCAGCGAGAAGATTCGAGAATAGGGGTGTGGCTACAGAACAGTGGCGTGGCTGTGCACCTTATATAAGGAGAATAGGCGGGAGGCTCGGGGCTGCTGAAGTGGGGTCTCCACCTGGTCAAGTGTGAGCACGTGCTCCTTAATAAAGAAACCATCTCAAGTCAAGTGCGTCAAAGTCGTCGTTACACATCTACTCTGTCTAGCTCAGCATTAACCTGCGGAATCCGCCAGAATCATGGTTCCAGACAATTTGCTCTTTGTTTGCAAAGCATGCACAATTGAACAACAGTGAGCAAGCAATTCATCACTTGCTAAGGAGGATGAGTCATTCCCCTCCACATGTGCGAATCAAGCCAATCACCCCTCAGTTCAAAATAATTGACTGCTGCACATGGGTCTCTAACCAATGAGTCTTCTGGGACAAAGCTAAATTATTGCAGTCATTTCAGTGTCAGCATTGCTAAAAACCTGTCCACACTTTGGGTATTTACTACACAACATCATTGTCTCGCCCATCTGGAAGTCAATTCTCAATTGGCATTTAAATTGTGGTGCAATGGCGCTAGGTCACTTTTGCTCATAATGACAGTCAATAACGGTTATGCCAATCTCAAAATAGTTTTGTCGTGCAGTATGATTGTTATCTGCATGTCTGTGAAACACCCTCTCCAACGCTTTCAGGGTGTTTCTCAAGCTCTATGTGAGGATGACAATGATATCTATATAAGTGATGGCTTGTGGGATTCTCTTCAGGAGCAGTCTCATCAAACAAAAGCAGATTACTGTAGCATTCACAACGTGAAATGGCTTTGTGGGTTGTCAGTGCCGTTCCCAATCCGCTGCGTCTACAGGAATTTTCCAGCAGTGCTTTACAAGGTTTAGTTTATTGAAGTATTGTAACAATGCTATTTGTACAAATAAGATTTCTGGATTGGAGATAAGGTCTGCATTCGTAACCACAACTTTATTGAGTTGATGGTAGTCTACACAGAATCATGTGGAATCATCTGGTTTACCACCATAAACTATGGGTGTCTGATTCATTAATAACATCTGAAAAGTGAGGTCTGCATTTTCTAGTTTCATAATTAGTATATATTGATACACATGGAGAAGTACCCTGACTTATTTCTGCTGTCTTGATTTGAAGCTTTCATGACTGCAGGAATCCACACTCGTTGGTTCTTTCGGTAAAGTCACGTAAGTATGAAATACAATAAATTAAATCACGACGTTTCGGGCACAACACAAGCGTCCGTCAACAGGTAGGACAACCACAACAAGAAACAATTAAATCACGGATTTTGTGTACTTTACGGAATCGGACCTGGATCTTGAGTTTGTTTAGACCAAGGTGCTCTGCAAACCTTCGGGCTACTATCAAAGGTTTGTTCATGAACCATCCAGATATATAAACATAGACATAACTTCAACCGAGAAGATGGATACAAATTGAGCAATCATTGGAAGGATGTTATTAACCAGGTAAAACTTTAAATGCTTTATGGTGTTGCCTTCATATCCGCATCTCCTGTTGCTTCAGCTCCCCACTCCCAGCCCTGCTCTCTTCCCCTCCCCACCCCCCCGGGCTAGTGATGTTAATGCCACATTAAGACAGTATAGCCACTTCCGTACCCTCGTCGAGAAGGCCGCTCTCCGTTCTTACATTTACATGATAATTTCTCACATTAACATCACTAGCCCCGCCCACTTCTTTATGACCCTTGGGCTACACCAATTTCAAACCTTTTTAAACAGTCTGCCTCAGCAGCAGATCATGCTTTCTCATCTGATGACGGACGCTTGTGTTGCGCCCGAAACGTCGTGATTTATTTTATTTAAAAGCCATTTTCTATACTTTTTAGGCATAAGCAATTACGACATAACACTTACTACCCAGAAAGAAAAAATGTGTTACATTTTGTAATCACATATATATATAGATCTATTCACTATGGTGTTAGTAGGTTCTTGCTATTCACTATTGGCAGTATTTTAAGGGCAATTTGTTTTTCTGTAATGATTTGGTTGGATTCGGAGTCTTACCTGATATTTAGATGCGATTTACCCCTCATGGTTTTATCTGATTGCTACTTTATGCATTAATATGTAATAATTAAAATCTGATGCCAATTTATCAAAATCAGTTGATTTGTAGGTAAGATTTGTAGAAACATATATGAGATAATATCATCCCTAAAATAATTATTTAAATAATGTTCGCTATTAATATCAATGCTTATTTATTCAAGTGCCTTATCAAGTAAATTGTGTATGTGATTGTAATGCGAGCGTGAATGAGGTTGCTGCTGGACTCTAGCCCAATCACACGACCCGGGGTATTGGAGGTGGAGCCAGCAGGGCAGTAAGAGAAGAGCGGATCTGACGATCTGGAAGGGAGGAGGCAAGGTCACGTGAGAGAGGGGTTATAGAGGGGAGCCCGGAAGAGATCGGGGCCAGTCGATGGAGTGAAGAGGCAGGAACACGTTGGGTGGCTGCCGCGCCATCAGCCGCGTGGCTGATGGGGCTAGCGGGGTAGCTAGCAGAGTGTGCGGGGCACACGGGGCCAGCGGGGTGGCCAGCAGAGTGTGCGGGGCACACGGAGCAGCGGTGTGGCTGCAGAGGGTGCTAACGGAGTGGCTAGCAGGGTGTGTGGGGCACACAGGGCTGGCGGAGTGGCTAGCAGAGCGTGCGTGGCACGCGAGAGGAGACGCTGGTCCCTTGCCGGGACCAGCGGGGTGAAGGGACGAGTGGAAGAGCTGAGGAGGAAGAGAGTGTGCGGAGCGCGCGAGAGACGACGCTGGTCTGAGGAGGAGGCCAGCGGGGTGCGGAGGTGAAGAACCCAAATAAAAGACGAACGGAGACTTACATCGCCTGACAGAGTCTTTAATACATGATGTAGAGGCTGCATTCTTTGGACTTACCTTGGGAAAGGTGTAGATTTTAAAAGAGAAGATGGTAACTTAATGCAGCCTTGTTCTTCACCTGGTCCGTCTCTCTGGGTATTGTCAAGTTCTTGATTTGTCTGTTCACTTGAAAATATTCTGAAATATAATTAGAGAATAAAACATTACACATAGTCACGTAAATATGGCTCCTCTTCACACATTATTCATCTTATTGACTTGTCTTCTCTATAGATCATATACCGAAATAAGATATGTATGATGACATTTTGAAACGTTCCAAAACTTGCAGACTATGCAGACTTATTTAGATAATAACCTAGCTGACCTTGTGTTCTGCCTCACGGCAGGGTTTTGCCTCATGGCAGATGGGGGGGGGGGGGGCATGTACACAGGAATTTCCTGTTTTTGATGTTGCGATTTAAGATTCCCGCTCAACCACATAGGCGCCGGCCATTACACACATAATTCAAGATGGCGGAACACATCGCGTCCCAGTGAAGCCAGCCGCAATTGTCCATGGTGGGACCTTAAGAAGCATTGTCTGTAAGTTCGTTTATGTTCTTATAATATTGGCAATGCTGGTATAATGTTAGAATGACCGTTAGAATGATGTAAATGTACCCAAGTAACTATATTGCGATCCTGAGAGCAAGGATGACGAAATATCTCATCCACAATTTAGTGTCATGAGTAATGCTGTACATTTGTGGTGCAGTGTGATGAATACACGATGTGCCTTTATGTAACACAGCAGCTTATATTCTTAGTTTTTTTCGGTAAAGTCACGTAGGTAAAAAATTAAAATTAAAATTAATAAAAGTAAAATAAAATAAAAATAAAAATCACGACGTTTCAGAGGCAACACAAGCTTCCGTCTTCAGGTGGAACCGTCACAGCCACGACAGCTTCTTAGATAGGAGGTTGAATTTAGAAATCAGGTATCATCACGAGTTCGACTTCCCTAATCGAACCAAGCAAACGTCCCTCTCTAAAACCATCGGCGGCAAGACCTCCCAGACTCTATGGTCTTCCCAAGATCCATAAAGAAGGAACCCCACTACGACCCATCGTGTCGACGATAAACTCTCCTACCTACAAACTAGCCCAGTTTCTATCAGATACTCTGCTTCCCTTCACAGGCAAGACCTCTTCGGCAGTACTCAACTCAACCCAATTAGTCTCTATGGTTAAGGACATGGTACTATCTCCTGATGACATCCTCGTCAGTTTTGATGTAGTATCTTTGTTTACCAAAGTCCCAGTACCGGACACCCTAACAATAATTGAGGACTTAGTCCAACATGGATTGAATTCTGATGTACCTGCGCTGGTTAGGCATTGCCTCACCAACACCTATTTTACCTGGAATGGCACCTTCTACAAACAGAATGAGGGTGCCTCTATGGGCTCCCCCTTGTCACCAGTGGTAGCCAACATGTTCATGGAAAAGTTTGAATCAGACGCCATCCAGACATCCACCCTGCGTCCTTCCCTGTGGAAGAGGTATGTGGATGACACTTTCGTCATCTGGCCACATGGCCTCCCAGCATTGAACCACTTCTTGGACCACATCAATTCCAGACACCCATCCATCAGATTCACCATGGAAGTGGAGAAAGATGGTAAACTACCATTCTTGGATATTCTGTTTGAGAGGAGACCTGACGGATCCTTGGGACATTATGTCTACAAGAAAGCCACCCACACAGATTCCTACTTGAAACCGGATTCCCACCACCACTCATCTCAAAATAATTCTCTCATCAAAACGCTATACCACAGAGCCCATGGCATTTCTGACCAACACCACCTGGCCGGTGAATTAAGACATGTACATCGGGCCCTCAGGATGAACGGATACTCTGACCGCACCATCCGCCAAGCTGTTTCTCCCACCATACAGAAACAGCCACATGAAACTCCGACCAAAACTATCACGTTACCATACATAGCAGGCGTGACCAAAAAGATCTCCAAAATTCTAAACAAACATAAGATCCAAGTCCAATTCAGTACAGTGTATAAAATCCGTGATCTGATTCCATCTGTGAAGGATGCCGTTCCTGACTTACAGTACCCTGGAGTCTACAAACTGAGTTGCAGTTGTGGTGATTGCTACATTGGAGAAACGAAACGTCATTTTTCTGATCGTGTCCGCGAGCACAAGTCAGATCTGAAACACGGCAGAACTGATTCTTCGGCCGTTGCCGATCATTGCTACAACTCTGTGGGCTCTCATGAAATTGTCTTTTCCGAGACCAAGGTGCTCTGCAAACCTCCTGGCTACCATCAAAGGTTTGTACACGAAGCCATACAAATATACAAACACAGACATAATTTCAACCGTGATGATGGTTACAAACTGAGTAATCTTTGGAAAGATGTGATTAACCATGCAAAAAATATTTAACTACACTTATTTGGACCATCTTATTTGACAGACAACTATTACAGGTTATTGATAGACAGCCAGCTGTGTTTTACCAGGTTTAGTTTTTTCTTTTTTCACACTTTTGTTATGTAGGCTATGCGTAGTCACATACCGCACCTCTCCATAACAAAGGCTCAGTCTTTTGTTATGCAGTCTATTCTTAGTTTTAAGCCTCACCTTACCATATTAATAAAAAGTGTGCCGTACTTGGCCCTTCCCCTCTTCAACCATTATATAGACGGAGTGGTAGCTCTTGTAATCTCTCATTTCCTTGATACAGCTGTCGTGGCTGTGACGGTTCCACCTGAAGACGGAAGCTTGTGTTGCCTCCGAAACGTCGTTATTTTTATTTTTACTTTATTTTACTTTTATTAATTTAAATTGAATTTTTTTACCTACGTAACTTTACCTAAAAAACCTAAGAATATGAATCCTTGCAGTCACGAAAGCTTCAAATCTACAGCAGCTTATGCTCTTGTATGGTTATTCAGTGGTAATGTAGGGGCCTGATCCATCCAGGATCTATTGTTTAGAAAAACGTTATCTAAGACAATGTTATGATGCTGTGGTGTTCATTCATTGTGTTGGTGTTTCCGGGTATTAACAGATGCTGTATCTGTGCTGTTTTCTTACTAGATTTACCTCGTTAAATTCAATAAATGACGTTTGGAGTCGGATGTTCATTCTGGCTCGGAGGGTTTATTGGACGTGAGGTTAACTACTCAGCAAGCGGTGCAACGCAGCGCACAGCGAGGCTGAGACAGTAAAAAGACATTCTTCTTGAAGCTCCCAACCAGCTCAAGCAAGGAGCTGTCAAGCAGTCAGCCTGCAGCAAGCAAAGAGCTCTCAAGCAGTCAGCCTGCAGCAAGCAAGGAGCTCTGCAACGAGTCTACATTAAAATCGTGCTGCAAGCATCGCAGCATGGAAAGCCACAGTTCAGCAGGGAGAGATGCTGAAGAAGGTGATTTAAGCAATCCAGGACCTCCCATCCTGCCTCAAGAGGACCAAGGGAGTTCAAGGCCCCAAAGAGAGGTCAGGTTGACAACACGGGCCTTGGAAAGCTATGATGCTGAGAAACAGGACCTTGATGCCAGGATACAACGGGCATGGGACCGGGTTGAAGCAGATTTATCTGAAGCTTCAAACGCCTCAGACACAGTGGCCTCAATTTAGCGGGCCATCCAGCGAGTGAAGGTGAGCAGCTCAAGCTACAAATTCCTGGCAAATAAATACATCTCCCTCCTGATGAAGGTGAAAAGCATTGAGGGAGTGTGCACGCAAGAGCACTTCCTCGAACTGCTCGATGATAATGTGCAGACAGTGATTCAAGATGCAATGGACCGTGTGGAGGGCTTAAGAGAGACACGATCTCAGCACTCTGTCTCATCCAGGTCCACCACAAGATCTAAAGCCTCAGCACACTCAAAGACATCATCTACTAGTATGGCAGCAGCTCAGGCACGCGCAGCAGCAGAAGCAGCAAACGCCCGTATTGCCTACATGGCTGAAGAGGAAGCTATGCTAATTGAAATGGCCCACATACAAGAACAAGCAAGCATAGCAACTGCTGCCGCATGGAGGAAAGCAGAGCTCGCAGAGCAAGAAAGTATAGTAGCAACTGCTGCTGCACGAGAGCAAGAGAGTATATTAGTGGCTACTGCTGCACGGAAGAAAGCAGAGCTTGAAGAGCAAGAGAGTATATTAGTGGCTACTGCCACACGGAAGAAAATTGAGCTGGATGCTAAGTTAAGCACCCTACAACTCGAAAAGGATGCAGCTGCTGCAAGGGCCCAGGCAGGGGTGCTCGAAGCAGCAGCCAACCTGGATATGGAAGATAATTGGAGTGAGTTTGTCACTCAGATACCTGTCAAGGACCGTGATCAACTCACCAGAAAAAATATTTTGGACTGGTCTGAACAATGCATCAATGCTCCTCCACCAAACGATACTGAACAAAGGGTGGACGTTCAGGCATCGTCATCTCCACACCGAATGAACATGAATGCTGTCTACGGGAATGGTGAAAATGCATATCTTGCCCTGGCAGTTAGTCGCCGACTCAGCGTCGCACACGAGGGGTCAGACGTGGATGCATCAGGTCAGACCCACATTCCAGACAGTCACATAAAGGGATCAAACCAACGTGATCGAAACCCTTTGGGCCCACAGTCCAACGCCATCGCAAATGACGGCATGCAAGGCAATACAGCCAAAAATGCCACCTCACAAGCGCAAGTATGGACACACCCTGGATCAGCAGGACTAGGGGTCTTTGCTAGGTACCTGGCTCACCGCGAACTAATCAACACATGACTCGTAAAGTTTGATGACCACTCTGAGAACTATCGAGCCTGGAGATCTACCTTCAGGAATGCAATCCGAAATGCAGACATCTCTGCAAGTGAAGAACTCGACCTGTTGGTAAAATGGTTAGGAAATGAATCTGCAGAGTACGCAAAGAGGATCCAGTCAGCAAACATTGACGACCCCGCCTCAAGCCTGCATGCGGTGTGGGAGAGGTTCGAGGAGTGCTATGGTAGCCCAGAAACTATTGAGAAGGCTCTCTTCAAGAAGTTGCAGAACTTTCCAAAAATCTCTGGTAGGGACAATAAAAGGTTACCAGAGCTTGGATATCTTTTGATGGAGCTTGAATCGGCCCAGGCTGACCCCTACTTACCAGGTCTCATTTTCTTGAATACCTACCATGGCGTGAACCCCATCGTAGAAAAATTGCCATTTGACGTGCAGGAAAAATGGAGAACAGCGGGTTCAAGATACAAGTCAGAGCATCAGGTTGCATTCCCCCCATTCTCTTTTTTCTCAAAGTTTATCTGCAACCTGGATAAGACCAGAAATGACCCGAGTTTCATGTTTGGCACCACGGGGATTTCCAGTCCAGATCTCCCAAAAATGGAAAGAGCAATGGCGAAACTAAGAACAGCGAGAGTGCCAATTTCCGTACACAAGACTGAGGTCTCTCCTACGACATTCGCAAACTCCGTCCAGGCAACCACCACAAAGAAAAAGATAGAGGATCCAAAGAAGCAATGTCCATTGCATGATGAACCTCACTCCCTCCAGAAATGCCGTGAGTTCAGGAGGAAGCCATTGGAAGAGCGGAAGAATATGCTGAAAGAATTTGGAGTGTGCTTCAAATGCAGTGCTTCTACAAACCACCTTGCAAGGAATTGCAAGGCAGATATCAAGTGCGAGGATTGTGGCAGGACAAACACGCAACTGCTCTGCACACATTTTACTCCAAACCCAGTGGCACTAAGGCTTCCGATCCCGAAGCAGAGCATGGCGGGGAGCAAGGCGAGACCGCCGTACTCACTTCCTCAATCACAACCAAATGCACAGAAGTATGCAGAGAAGGCTTCAAAGGAAGATCTTGCTCAAATATATGCCTTGTCCGAGTGTATCCCAAAGAATATCCTGAAAGGGCAGTAAGGATGTACGCCATAATGGACTACCAGAGCAACAAGTCTTTGGCAAGGTCAGAGTTATTTGATCAGCTAAGCATAGGTGGGAATTCCTTTCCATACACGCTCAGAACATGCTCAGGACTGATGGAGCGAGCGGCCTCATGGTGGAAACCATGGATAGCACCATTAAGCTAGCCCTTCCTATGGTGACAGAGTGCAATGAGATACCGGACGACAGGAGTAAGATTCCCATGCCCGAAGTCGCACGTCACCACCCACACCTGAAACCCATAGCAGAGTTCATCCCGCCATTGGACCACGTGGCACAGATTATACTTCTGCTTGGCAGGGACATGCTGAGAGTCCACAAGGTTCGTGATCAACGCAACAAACCTCACAACGCTCCCTACTCCCAGAGACTCGACCTAGGATGGGTCATCGTAGGTGATGTTTGTCTCGATGGAACACACAAACCAGACCACAGCACATTCAGAACGAGTGTGCTCACGAATGGACGCACGTCGCTCTTCAAACCGTGCCCCAACCACTTCAAGGCTGTACCATACAGGCCGACGAAGAAACCTCTATGCTGAAAGATGATGTTGGACATACAGTGTTCGTGACAACGAAGGACGACGACAAACCTGCTCCATCGCTAGAGGATAAATAATTCTTGAAATTATGGACAGAGAGTTCATCCAAGATGAGTCAAACAGTTGGGTTGCCCCTCTGCCATTTCGTAATCCCAGATGCTGGCTACCCAACAATAGAGAGCAAGCCCTCTCACGGCTCAACTCATTGCGCCGCACCTTGGACAAGAGACCAGAGATGAAAAATCATTTTGTGTCCTTCATGAAAAACATATTTGACAGCGGTCACGCTGAAGCAGCCCCTCTAGAAGAAGGACAGGAATGCTGGTACTTACCAATCTTTGGCGTGTATCACCCAAAGAAGCCAGATCAGATCAAAGTGGTGTTCGATTCCAGTGCTCAATTTAAGGTCATTTCCTTGAACAACGTAATGCTCACCGGACAGGACTTGAACAACAGTCTCCTAGGGTTACTCACCCATTTCAGAAAGGAGTCAATCGCCGTAACAGCCGACATTCAACAAATGTTCCACTGTTTCATTGTCCGAGAAGATGACAGAAATTACCTCAGGTTTCTGTGGTACCGCAATAACAACGTAGATGATCGAATTGTTGAATACAGAATGAAGGTGCATGTCTTCGGCAACAGCCCATCCCCAGCGGTAGCTACCTATGGACTTAGGAGGACCGCGCAGGCAGGAGAAGAGGAATTTGGGAAAGACGCCAAGCGATTTGTAGAGCGAGATTTCTATGTTGACGATGCACTTAAATCAATGCCCACGGCCTCAGAAGCCATCGATCTGCTCCAAAAGATGCAAGGAATGTTAGCAACTGCTAACCTGAGACTTCACAAGATAGCGTCCAGCAGCACAGAAGTGATAAAAGCGTTTCCTTCAGACGATCGTTCAAAAGACTTGAAAGACTTGGACCTTAACATCGACACACCACCAATCCAACGCAGCCTTGGACTGAGTTGGGACCTGAAAGCGGATATGTTCACGTTCCGAGTATCAATTGGAGAGAAACCTTACACGCGACGTGGCATCTTGTCGATGGTAAACAGCCTGTACGATCCACTAGGATTTGTAGCGTCGGTCACCATTCAATGCCGTTGGATACTCAGAGACCTTTGTGCTGATACATAAGACTGGGATAGCCCATTGCCGGAGGAACGGCGACAAGAATGGGAAACTTGGAGAAATTCCTTACAGGCACTTGAGCAGCTGCAGATTCCACGTTCCTACACGCCCACATTCCTTTCCGTAACCCAACGGAAGGAGTTACATGTGTTTGCAGATGCTTCTATGATGGCCGTAGCAGCCGTAGCTTACCTAAAAACCACAAGCGCAGAAGGGATCCAGCATGTTGGGTTCATATTGGGCAAAGCCAAACTGGCCCCACAACCGGAACATACCATCCCAAGGCTCGAGCTGTGTGGAGCCGTTCTTGCTACAGAGGTGGCGGAACTGATCTTAGACGAATTGGACATCAAACTGGATGCGGTCAAGTTTTACACGGACAGTAAGGTCGTACTAGGCTACATAAACAACCAAACCAGAAAGTTCTACACCTACATCAGCAACCGGGTGGAACGCATAAGGAGATCGACGCAGCCGGAGCAATGGAATTACGTTCCAACTGACCAGAATCCAGCAGATCTCGCAACTAGGTCCGTCCCTGCATCTCTGCTGAAGCAAACCATCTGGCTGACGGGTCCAGCGTTCCTCTTACGACGTGACGGTGGCCCATGTACTACCAAAGAGACCTTTGGACTCATAGAGCCCGAGTCAGACAAGGAGATTCGTCCTCAAGTGACAACTTTCATAACAAATGTGCGACCAAGAAGTCCACTGAGTCCACATCATTTTGAACATTTCTCGAAATGGACGATGCTCGTGCGATCGATAGCACATCTAACACATATCGCAGACTGCTTCCAACGCCCGATGAGAGGCACCACTGGTAGCTGCAATGGATGACATCACTGCACAGTGCCACGCACTGAAGACGAACTTTCCAGAGCAAGGAAATCAATCTTCCTCTGTGTGCAACAGGCAGCTTATGCAAGTGAGATCAAGGCCATCAACAAGAGAGAAGACCTTCCTAGGGTCAGCACCCTCAGGAAGCTAAACCCCAGAATGGACAAAGACGACTTGCTCAGGATTGGTGGTCGGCTAGGGAATGCAAAATTAGATGAGAATGAACGAAACCCCCTCATAATCCCAAGCCAGAGCCACATCGCAATTTTACTTGTGTTCCACTACCACGAGAAGGTCAAGCACCAAGGTCGGCACTTCACAGAAGGAGCAACCTGATCTGCAGGGCTGTGGATCGTTGCAGCAAAGAGATGCATCGCCAGCACATTCCACAAGTGTATCAGGTGTCGCAAGCTACGTGGAAAACAGGAAGAACAGAAAATGGCAGACCTCCCAGCCGATCGACTCAGTGTGGAACCTCCCTTCACCTCTGTAGGGATCGACGTGTTCGGACCATGGACAGTCATCTCCCGCCGCACTAGAGGAGGGCTCGCGAACAGCAAAAGTTGGGCAATGCTGTTCACCTGTATGAGTACACGAGCAGTGCACATCGAAGTCATCGAGTCCATGGACTCTTCGAGCTTTATAAATGCACTCCAGAGATTCTTCGCCATCAGAGGGCCAGCCAAGCAACTCCGTTCTGATTGTGGAACCAATTTCACTGGAGCATGTAAAGAGCTTAAGATCAATACGGAGAATGTCGAAGATGATTCTGTCAGAAAATACCTTTGTGACCAAGGCTGCACATGGATCTTCAATCCTCCTCACTCTTCGCATATGGGTGGAGCCTGGGAACGCATGATCGGGATTGCTCGACGCATTCTCGACTCCATGCTATGTGATGTCGGGTCCACACGGCTCTCTCACGAGGTCTTGACCACTTTCATGGCCGAGGTCTCAGCCATAATTAATTCAAGACCCCTGATCCCCGTCTCAACCGACCCAGAGTCACCATTCATCTTGACTCCCGCTACACTTCTTACCCAGAAGACAGACGTGCTCACAGCACCTACCGAGGAGGCCAGCACTGCAGATCTCTACAGACGTCAATGGAGACAAGTGCAGAGCTTCGCGAACACGTTCTGGCGTCGCTGGAAAAACGAGTACCTTATGACACTCCAAGTGCGCAACAAGTGGCAGTCTAACAGACCAGACATCCAAGAAGGTGATCTCGTCCTACTGAAGGACAACCAAGCCAAACGGAATGAGTGGCCAATGGGCCGCATCCTCAAGTCGATTCCAAGTGCCGATGGAAAAGTTCGAAAAGTCGAGGTTATGATTGCAAAGCAAGGTGTCGCAAGAACTTTCATCAAGCCCATAGTCGAGACAGTACTACTTCTCTCTCGCAAAGATATCGACAAATAAGTTAACCCGTTGAAGTTATACATTTGTTAATGAGATAGAAAATAAATGGTGGTATCTCTTAGATACCAGACGGGGAGTGTTCTGCCTCACGGCAGGGGTTTTGCCTCACGGCAAATGGGGGTGGGGGGGCGTATGTACACAGGAATTTAATGTTTTTGATGCTAAGTTTGGTCACGTGACCAGGAAGTTGCGATTTAAGATTCCCGCTCAACCACGCGGGCGCCGGCCATTACACACATAATTCAAGATGGCTGCACACATCGCGTCCCAGTGAAGCCAGCCGCAATTGTCCATTGTGGGACCTTAAAAAGCATTGTCTGTAAGTTCGTTTATATTCTTATAATATTGGCAATGTTGTTGTTAGAATGACCGTTATAATGATATAAATGTCTTTATAATGCTGTTAAATTGTTATGATAAATACGAGGCCTAGTTAACAATGAAGCATGCAACTTTCCTTATTGTGAATGTTACTTGTAATTTAATAAGTCGAGTCAAACTTGTACCCAAGTAACTATATTGCAATCCTGAGAGCAAGGATGACGAAATATCTCATCCACAATTTAGTGGTATGTGTAATACTGTACATTTGGGGTGCAGTGTGATGAATACACGATGTGCCTTTATGTAACAAAGCAGCGTATGCTCTTGTATAGTTATTCAGTGGTAATGTAGGGGCCTGGTCCATCCAGGATCTATTGTTTAGTAAATGTTATCTAAGACAATGTTCTGATGCTGTGTTGATCATTCATTGTGTTGGTGTTTCCGGGTATTAACAGATGCTGTATCTGTGCTGTTTTCTTACCAGTTTTACCTCGTTAAATTCAATAAATGACGTTTGGAGTCGGACGTTCATCCTGGCTCTGAGGGTTTATTGGACGCGAGGTTAACTATTCAGCTAGCGGTGCAACGCAGCGTACAGCGAGGCCGAGACACCTTGTATTCAATGTTTCGTGCAAAAAAACTCTGTGATTTTCTGTTATGGTACTTCCAAGGTTACTGGGTTGTCAACCAATGTTAGCAATATATAGATTAAGATTTCTTGTCCCTTATCAGTATTCACACTTCCCATGTAATGTATAAATATTTAGATTAAATGCAAGAATGTTATGTATTTGGGAACTAGAAGGCACTCACAATTCTGTTGGGCAAATTGCAGAAAATTATTTAAAATTATTTCGTATTTATTATTTACAAGCGGGAAGTACCCGGCGTTGCCCGGGGAAAAAATATACTTCCAAACTTGTCTTCTCTTAAAAACATAACACATACGTACATAAATACAAAGCTATTGTGAAAGCCCGGCGTTCCGTTTGTCTGTCAACAAAATTATAAGAGGCTTGCAGAAGTCCTGAATCAAAAAGTAATAAAAAGTGGGGGGTTAATAGCTGATCTAAAAGGTTTCCAAAAATTGTCGACCACCCCGCTCAAAACATATTTTTACCCTCTATAGGCATATATCCCTACACAACCTACATACAATAGAGTGAGTAGTATCTAGTGACTCTATAGTAGTGTCTGGCTCTACAGAAGTATCTGGCTCTACAATAGTAGCTACTGACTCTATAGTAGTATCTGCTTGCGTTGCTTGCGTTGTGGCCGAAACGTCGTGAGAATTATTTTATTATGTTTTATTATTTTTATTATTTTATTACTCCCCTTCTACGTGACTTTACCGAAAAAAACCAAGAAGATGAATTCCTGCAGTCACGAAAGCTTTAAATCGAAATTTAACCGCCTCTACGGGGAGGGATTCCACATATCTTTGAGATCCTTCAACAAGCTCCGTGATAAGAAGGCTCAGCTGATCGAGTCTCTCACCTTTCTGAAGAGATGCCGCGACTCTAAGGTAATACCAAACGCATTTTCACTAACATCTGCTGCTGTAACTTCTTCTAATGCTAAACGAATTCTTTCTAGAACTAGCTTAGCTCTTATCTCAGAAAAAATCAGACTTACGCGCACCGATCTAGATCAGTTAGACAAGACACTCTACAAATCTCACTTATCTTTGAGTGCAACAATGTCCACATCGGATTGGGACCATGTAGACAAAATGACTTCCTCTTCAGCTGCCGCTATGTCGACCAAATGCAAGGACAACTTGATCTCAAAATTCAACCGCCTCTCAAACAAGAGACCGGACCCACACATTGAAAAGCTAGACGTTAACAAAGTCGTAATTAATCGCAGTAACAGTTCTATTTCTGAAGGTCTGAAATCCGTTTTAGCCAAAGGACTAAACTTTGCAGTCACACCTAGACACTTACCAGTTAATGATATAATTGCCCGAGTAGATGTAGCTCTCAAGGGCCTGAGTCACATCGCTGCAGACGTAGCAAGATCTGAAATCTCTGCAACCCTCAAAAACGCTAAGATGCCTGCTAGCAACATCAGCAAAGATGAGCGTTTTGAATTAGCTCAATTGAAAAAGAGGGATGACATTGTTATCCTCTCAGCCGACAAAGGCAATGCCACTGTCATCATGGACAAAATAGAATACAACAATAAAATTCAAGAACTACTCAACGATGGTAGCTATACAAAAATAAAAAGAGACCCCACCAACAGCCTCGTCACTAAAACCAAAAACATCATTTCTGCTTCAACCACATTAATTGATCAGACCAAACAGTTCTCGTTGAAACCTTCTGCAGCCAGGCCACCAAGATTATACGGCTTACCAAAGATACATAAAGAAGATACACCTCTTCGTCCCATTGTCTCTACTATCAACTCTCCCACATACAAACTGGCTCGTTTTTTGTCTGAAATCCTACGGCCTTTCACTGGAAAAACCTCCTCTGCGGTACTAAACTCTACCGACCTGGTATCGACAATCAAAGGGATTTCCCTGTCCCCAGACGACCTGCTTGTCAGTTTTGATGTGGTTTCCTTATTCACCAAAGTTCCTGTACCTGACACCATCGCAATCATTGAAGACTTGGTTCATCAAGGACTGAATACTGAGGTACCCCCCCTGGTGAGACACTGCTTAACCAATACATACTTCACCTGGAATGGAACTTTCTACAAGCAAACTGAGGGCACCCCAATGGGCTCCCCCCTATCTCCGGTTGTAGCCAACATTTTCATGGAGAAATTTGAGACTGACGCCATCCAGACTGCCACTCTATGCCCGACCTTATGGAAGAGGTACGTAGATGACACTTTTGTCATCTGGCCACATGGCCGGCCTACTCTAGACCAATTTCTCGACCACATCAATTCCATACACCCAGCCATCAGATTCACCATGGAAGTCGAAAAAGATGGCAAGCTACCCTTTTTGGATGTCCTAATTAAAAGGAGACCTGATGGTTCAATGAGCCATTCTGTCTACAGGAAAGCTACCCATACGGATGCATACCTAAAACCGGATTCCCACCACCATCCATCCCAGAAGAATTCTTTAATCAAGACTCTATACCATAGAGCCCAATGCATCTCCGACCAGGAACACATTGCCAGTGAACTCAAACACGTACGCCAAGCTCTTAAGGCTAATGGTTACTCCGACTACACAATCCGCAAAGCCATCACTCCAACTATCAAGAAGGATCCCGTTGAGGAGCCTTTCAAGACCATCACCTTACCCTACATTGCTGGGTTCACAAAAAAGATCTCCAAAATCCTGATAAAACACAAGATCCAGGTCCGATTCAACACAGTACATAAAATCCGTGATCTGGTCCCGTCTGTTAAAGATGTGGTACCAGACATACAGTACCCTGGCGTCTACAAACTAAGTTGCCTCTGTGGTAGCAGTTACATTGGAGAAACCAAACGACATGTCTCGGACCGCATCCGTGAACATAAAGCAGACTTGAAACACGGTAGGACAAACACCTCAGCCGTGGCAGATCACTGTTACAATTCAGTGGGCTCACATGATATTGACTTCTCCAAGACAGAGGTTCTCTGCAAGCCATCTGGCTACCATGAGAGATTCGTTCATGAGGCTATCCACATATACAAACACAGAGACAATTTCAACCGAGAAGATGGATTCTGGCTTAGCAATCATTGGAAGGACGTAATAAACCATTTCAGATCTTAACTGATTGTGTTCACGTTTACGGTGACTTTCAGACCGCGTTCCATTCACTGGCATTGTATTCTCCCAGGGGAATGGATTCTTTGCTCTGCTGCATAGACATATGTTGTTGCTTCCTCTTAGTATCTTTCACACTGTATAATAACAAATAGTTTTAAAATGTATATGCTTAATACAATGTACAAAGTAATATATAGTATCGTAATTGTATAGTGAATATACAGCAGTGTGATATACATTAGGGTGGGTATAATAATACATAGTGTAACATTACAATGGATAAGGTATAGGGTGGTTTATAGCAATACAGTATATAATTTAATGTTTGGGTTTGTCTATGGCAGTATATAGTACGGTGTAGACTCGTGCGATGTAAGAGAATAAAGTTTAGATGGAAGCATATTATATTTTTTACGACGTAGAATTGTAATGTATTACCTACTGTTAGTAACTCAGCTTATTGTAGAGTATATTTAGTATAATTATGATACTATGTAGTTTATACTTTAGTTGTTTACGTGGTGGTTTTAGTTACTGCAGCTACATACTATTAACACTTCATCCCTTTATTAATGCTACCCCCACCCCCTCCCTGTGATACTGCTAATCCTGCATCATGCACGGGCAAAGTAACACTATTCACATACCTGCATTTCCCATATCCGCTCCTTTGATGCTGCTAATCCTGCATAATGCACGGACACAATTAGCACTAATTACATACCTCTTGATATGCAAATGCTTTTGTTAAGGCGCCCCCCCCTTCACCCCCCCTCCCAACCCAGCTTATATATATGCTCCAAGCACGTGTGCTGTTCCATTCAGACGCTGTCGCCTCGACAGACCTGGTTTCACCTGAAGACGGCTGCTTGCGTTGTGGCCGAAACGTCGTGAGAATTATTTTATTATGTTTTATTATTTTTATTATTTTATTACTCCCCTTCTACGTGACTTTACCGAAAAAAACCAAGAAGATGAATTCCTGCAGTCACGAAAGCTTTAAATCGAAATTTAGTATCTATTGACTATATAGTAGTATATATTGATTTTATAGTAGTATCTTCTGACTCTGTAGTTGTATCTACTAACTGTACAGTTAATACACTCCTTGTGTTACTAAGAGTTCTGTCTCCCAGTCGTCCTGCACCGCGCAACATTAGTATCCACTGACTATAGTAGTAACTACTAACGTTACAGTAATATCAACTGACTCTATAATAGTATCTACTGACTCTATCGTAGCATCTATTGATGGTAGTAGTATCTACTGAGTGTATAGTAGTATCTACTGACTGTAGCAGTATTTACTGACTGTAGTGGTACCTACTGACTGCAGTACTTTCTACTGGCTCAATATTAGTATCTGCTGACTTCATAGTAGTATTAACCAACTTTATAGTAGTATATACTGACTCTACAGTAGTGTCTAATGACTATAGTAGTGTGGTGGTCAGGTTGACACACACACGCGCCAGAACCGGGGTGTTTACCGGTATGGGATGGTTGTGTACTCCTGGCCAGGACCCGCCGGGGGGAGGGGGCTGTGGGCAGTGTCTACGAGCCCACAGGATCCCCGCCCCTCGGTGGGGAAGCAGTGGAAACCGGTCTGGACCGGTCGGGCCAACAGCGGTTGGAACCCCTCTGAGGGGAGGGGGCTGGAGGAGCTACGATTCCCCAGAACCCCGCCCCTCAGGGAGAAAGAGTATAAAAAGCGGGTCCTTGAGAGCGCACTTCAGTTCGTCTGAAGCCGAAGTCAGAAGCCACCTGGAGAATAAGACCCTGGACCCCAAGCCACCGACGTCCTTCTAAGGGCCGGGGCTCAGTGCGGTGCCAGTGGTCGAGAGGGTAGGACCCTGACGTTCCCTCGGCCTGATGTCCTTATAAGGGCCAGGTCCGGATGGGCCAGTGGTCGGGGACCCACCGGGCCAGCGGTGGGTCAGCCTCCCCTAGGTCTAGCCAGCCGGAGGGCTAGAGGAGTCAGAGTGTCTAGGTACGATAGCCCGGAGGCTGTACCTCCCCAGGTTGTGGGTGGAAGGGGCCATTACCCCTTCATGTTAGGGTTTAAGTGTAAACCTGTAAAAGTGAAATAAGCTGTGTTGCCTCTACGACGACTCCGTCTCCCTACAAGAACATTACAACTGGTGACGGAAGTGGCCAAGAACTTCGCCTACATGGAGACTAGACAGAGGGCACTTACCAGGGACAGGGAGGTCGATGCCGACGCTGCTCTGGAGGTGGGGGTGCCAGCCCCCGAGGACGGGTCTGCAGTGGCGGGCCCCCAATCTTCGGGCCCATCAGGGAGCTCACCACCGTCGGGATGGGCGATCCAGTCGGCGCATGCTCGTCTGGCCGATCTCCTGCATGCGCTGCCACCATCCTCTATGACCTCATACTGGGTGGGCCAGTTACTGAGGGTGGGGGGCCAGGCCAGAGGTCGGGTGCCATTCCCGCCGGTGCGCGAGGGATTTGCGCACAAAACTTTGAAAACGCTACGCCGGGAGCACCACAACCGGAAGTGACCTCACTTCCGCCGGGGGTTTCATCACTTCCTCCGGAAATGGCGTCATCAGCCCCGGAAGTCACGTGCCCCAGGGGGCGCGCGTCACTTCCACCCTCGCCGCCCTCTAACCCGGGGCTGCCGTGTCACCAGATATGCGATCGCCGCTTCTGGCGGACATTTTGGCGTACGACGGCCCTACAAACGCCACACCTGGTGCACATCTGGACTCGGCGGGGAACTACATTCCTGCCCTGCAGTAGCACTTGCCGTCTCAAGTCTTTATAGCTAGAGGCGGAGACTGGGCAGCTTTTGCCCGTCGATTTGTGGTGAATGCTGAGACGGCAGGGCGGACTGCGGACGTTGCTCTTTGAGCTTTGCCTTCCGCGCTGGACGACACCACCCTGCCTACATTCCTCATCATCCCACGGAAGGATCGCTCCATGCTACAGGATGCCCTCGACCGCATGGCTTTGGTGTACAGGCCCCCATCGGTAACCAGGCATCGCTTCGCAAGCCAGAAGAGGGAGGCTGACGAGACCCCCCTCACCTACCAAAGTGCGCTGATGGCGTTTGCTCAAGCGGCCTACCCTCGTATGGATGACGAGGGCCTTGACACCGTCGTGCTTGAGAAAATGTTGCTGCTGGCTCGTGAGTTGCGCATTGCCATTCACGTTAAGGACAAGGCGAATCTCTCCTCACTGTGCGCTGCCCACTACCTACACACGGAGCTGCTCCTCCAGCGGGACGGGCAGGTGGCGGCGTGTGCCACGCACATTGCCGCGCCAGAGAACGAGGCCTTGGATAACCAGGCCTTCGCATCGCAGCAGACCGCAAGCTGGAGGGCGACTGACCGGCCTCGCCAGGGTGAGCCTCGGCGGAGACACGGTTCCCCGCGGGCATGGGCCCGCGTCACGTGCTACAACTGCAGGCAGCAAGGTCATCTGTCATTGGGCTGCCCAGCTCCTCGACGCCGTGCTCCGGGTCGGCCGCCGTCGTCCCGCCACATGCCTTCCGCTTCAAGGGAGCCGCAGGCAAGTCGCGACACCTCACGCATTCGGCCCCTGCCCTCATCTCACACTGCTCATTCCCATGTGCCACTCCGTCGCATTGAGTCGAGGGGTCAGGGCCCGGATAGGGTTTATTTTCGGCAGCCACTCCGACAGGTTTAGTGGTCGGAGTTGGCCCACAGGGTTGTCGCCGCGGCTACGGGTTCCTCTGTTATAATCAGCGCCATTGAGGGAGTTTAATTTCGGTTACTGGTGGATACGGGCGCTTCGGCAACCATAATTTCGGACCTCATTTACAACGTGCTGCCCCGGAGGTGTCGGTCGCTCACCCCGGTTTTGGTCCCTTGTTTCGCAGCAAATGGAGATTCCCTGGGTATAATTGGCCAAATAGAGGCACAGATTTGTATTTGCGATATTAAATTAACGGGTCCCATTTTGGTTTCTGAGACCCTTGCCGTCCCCTGTTTGCTGAGTACAGATTTTCTCGGAAAAATGTCCATTAAAATCTTGATCGACAAAGGCTGCATTGAGCTCCCTTCGGGCCGCCGGATGTCATTCCTGTCCTCACCCACCCGGCTACGCACGGCTTGCACGACTGTTCAAGTGATAGCGTCCCAGACCGTTCGGATTTCGCCGGGCGTGCAAATGTTGATTCCGCTTCGGTTGCGGAAACCGCTCGGGTCGGAGTCAATGTCGGGTATTTTACTGGCTCCTTCCAACACGGCCGTACGAGGATTGGAGCTGGTGGGGGCACAGACGCTTGTGCCCAGTGAGGGCCAACCCTTCAGTCAGGTGCTTAATGCAGGGTTGCGGACAAAGGTCGTACCCCAGGGGGCTGTGATTGCTCATGCATCACTGCCACTCCACACTGACTCCATCGTGGCTCATGTGGATGGTACGCCTGGGTCCAAGACACATGCTGACCCCGACGATGGTTGGTTGTATTCCCTCTATTCGGGGGCTGAAAATCTTCCTGAGTCCCAGCGATCGCGGTTGCGTATGTTACTCCGTGAATTCGCAGATGTTTTTAGCAAGCACAAATTTGATATCGGGTGCACTAATCTATTGAGCCATCACATTGATACGGGCGATTCCGCTCCCATTCGGCAGAATCCATTTCGGCTGAGCCCGGCAGAGAAAGAACATGTTCGGTTGGCTGTTAATGACATGCTGGCCGCGGACATTGTAGCTCCTTGACACACACACGCACCAGAACCAGGGTGCTTACAGGTATGGGATGGTTGTGTACTCCTGGCCGGGACCCGCCGGGGGGAGGGGGCTGTGGGCAGTATCTACGAGCCCACAGGATCCCCCGCCCCTCGGTGGGGAGCGGTGGAAACCGGTCTGGACCCGTCGGGCCAACAGTGGTTGGAACCCCTCTGAGGGAAGGGGGCTAGAGAAGCTACGATCCCCCAGAACCCCGCCCCTCAGGGAGAAAGAGTATAAAAAGCGGGTCCTTGAGAGCGCACTTCAGTTCGTCTGAAGCCGAAGTCAGAAGCCGCCTGGAGAAGAAGACCCTGGACCCCAAGCTACCGACGTCCTTCTAAGGGCCAGGGCTCAGTGTGGTGCCAGTGGTCGAGAGGGTAGGACCCTGACGTTTCCTCGGCCTGATGTCCTTATAAGGGCCAGGTCCGGACGGGCCAGTAGTCGGGGACCCACCGGGCCAGCGGTGGGTCAGCCTCCCCTAAGTCTAGCCAGCCGGAGGGCTAGAGGAGTCAGAGTGTCTAGGTACGATAGCCCGGAGGCTCTACCTCCCCAGGTTGTGGGTGGAAGGGGCCATTACCCCTTCGTGTTAGGGTTTAAGTGTAAACCTGTAATAGTGAAATAAACCGTGTTGCCTCTACGACGACTCTGTCAGTAGTATCTACTGAATCTATAGTCGTATCTATAGACTCTACAGCAGTATATGCTGACTGTAGTATCTACTGACTATATAGTAGTATCTACTGACTCTATTGTATCCACAGACTAGTTACTACTAAAGTAGTAGTAACTAACTATATAGCATTATCTGCAGACTATATAGCAGTATCTGCTGATTATAGCAGTATCTACCGACTATAGTAGTATCTGTTGACTCTATAGCAGTATCTGCTTACTCAATAGCAGTATCTACTGACTCTACAGTAGCATCGAACGACTCTGCAGTAGTATCTCCCAACTTTACAGTAGTATCTACCGACTCCACAGTAGTATCTACCGACCCTATAATCTATAATAGTATATAGTAAGTATACAAAGTGACGTGGTGATACCTAGTCCCATGGAGAGTCCCCGGCCTTGCCTAGATTGCCCAGCTGGCCGAGGTGGCACCTTGGTAGGCTGGGGCTGTGCTGCTATACTGACCCCCACCCCCCCACAATGCCCGCTCTACAGTAACAGTAACTACAAACTCTACAGTAGTATCTACCTACTCTACAGTCTTATAAACCGACTCTATAATAGTATATATCGACTCTATAATACTAACTTCACAGAGTGTAGTGGTGAGGCCTAGTCCCGTGCAGAGCACCCAGCCTCACCTAGCTTGCCCAGCCAGCCGAGGTGGCACCTTTGCAAGCTGGGACTGGGCTGCTACCCCCCCCCCCCCCACCATCTCCCCACCCGCTCTACAATATTATCTGAGGACTATAATAGTAGTATCTACCGACCCTTTAGTAGTAAGTGCACACATTGGGGAGAAGAGGATATCACACTGTGAAGAATTTACGTCAGCATTGTTTATATTTTTTCTTGCACTTTTAACACGAATGAGAATTCCCCCCACTGATCGCGTGTGCGTTGCTAGGGCAACCATCACCACAGAGCCAGCTTTCTCACGCATGCACAGATGCGTGCTCTGGCGCCACCCTGTGCTTATGAAAGTGAATACATTGTTAATTTAACTACTTTACAGTTGACAAATGTGAAATACTCATAGCGCTTTTCGTCCCGGGGCATACGGCGTGATATCCGTATACTTTTTGATATGTAAACCCCACAGTTTGTCATTTTAAAACGTCTAAAGGTACCCACACAGACCGACACGCAGACAGAAAGACACAATGGGAGAGTGTCAGAGTTACCCAGGGCCATGGCACTCTGGTTGACCTCGACGGCACGTGACCGGTAAAGTCTACAGGGGGCCCCCAGATGGATTGCTATAGGGTGGTCACGTGTCCGGGGGAAAGTAGCTTCGAGAAGAGTCGAGAGAGAGCCAGAGCTCTCTCGAAGGTTGGCGGGGCCAAGGGCGGAGCCGGCCCCAAACCCGGGAGCATATAAGCCGGGTCCCCGCAGGGACCGCGGTTGTCGTTGCTACCGTCATCTGAAACTCTACGTTCTACGTCAAAAAGAAGCCTCTAACACGTGGTCTGGGACCCGAAAGGGATCCGGTCAGTTGTAGCTAACTCCCAGTGTGTTAGTGTAATTATCTGGGTGGTCCAACACCCTGGGCTGTATCTGGTAAAGGGGCAGCTAACCCTTTGTGTATTCGTGTTGGTGTAATAAATGCGTTGCCTCTTAGAAGTACGTCTGAGACTCAGTTGGGCCCACTACACTGGTATAAGAAATAATAATTGTATCATATGTTTATTGTAAATAAAATATAATTGATCTAATTTACATATTAATAAGACAATTGTACGTAACATTTTTTAAAATCAATTATGTAAATACATTTTGTTTCGTTTATGCAGTATTATAAGGGACTGTGCAGATGTTTCATGTTAGATAATAAAATGTTTGTTGTAAAATGCTTGTTAAAAAATATATTAAATTTTGTAAGATATAATAAGTGGCTGTTATCATAATTTAGATTTGGGCTGACTCTATACTAAGGAATCCAGCTGCTGTGTTGTGACTTGGAGGGTGTTTTTGATCACTTGGAGATACCCAACTGCCCTAGACGTTATTTCAATTACTTCACTCGTTTTTTCATTTGATCCTTTTTGTACTAGTGAAAACGCTTTACATGAAGTGCATACATTGATGTTCTGTTATGAGCAGGTGACAACCCATAAACAGAAAAGTGTCTTCTGAGAACTGGCATGTGATGAGATATTATATGACTAGATTTTTGACTGCTACAACTTTCTTTCATAGCCTTTCATGAGACATGCTTACCTGTATGTGGATGTGGATTTTTCATCTCCAATTTCTTTTAAATAACTTGGCTCATCATAGTAGGAGATTGGTGGCTTCATATCTGCGTTGGTAGTTCGTGCTTTAGCTTCAAATATTTTAATGGTGTTCCTGATACTGTGAAATATATTATATACAGTGTTACCCTTGTAAAACACTTTAATGCTCCATACACAAAACACATTTAGTTTACAGTGGAACATTTTCAGTCTACGGTCTATTTTGAATAGTTCTGTTGACAACCTTACAAATTATATTTTCCATTTTTTTTCGATTTAAAGCTTTCGTGACTGCAGGGATTCATCTTCTTGGTTCTTTCGGTAAAGTCACGTAGAAGGGAAGTAATAAAATAATAAAACATAATTAAATAATTCTCACGACGTTTCGGCCACAACGCAAGCAGCCGTCCTGAGGTGAAACCAGGTCTGTCGAGGCGACAGCGTCTGAATTAAACAGCACACGTGCTTGGAGCATATATATAAGCTGGGTTGGAAGGGGGGGGGGAAGGGGGGGCGCCTTAACAAAATAATTTGCATATCAAGAGGAATTTAGCATATTTATGGGAAATGCAGGTATGTGATTAGTACTACTTGTGTCCGTGCATTATGCAGGATTAGCAGCATCCAAGGGAGAGGATATGGGAAATGCAGGTATGTGAATAGTGCTACTTTGCCCGTGCATGATGCAGGATTAGCAGCATCACAGGGAGGGGATAGGGGTAGGATGGCTGCTTGCATTGTGGCCGAAACGTCGTGAGAATTATTTTATTATGTTTTATTTTTATTATTGTATTACTTCCCTTCTACGTGACTTTACCGAAAGACCCAAGAAGATATATTTTCCATCTCAACAGACTTTCCAGGTGAAGTATTTAATAATCATTTACAATGGTGTGTTGTGATTAGTGCAACACACTAGGATTCCATAAACCTGGGCTCCATTTTCTCCCATGAACACAAGTGGCCCGTTGTATCTGAGCAATACCACAGCCACCCCAGTAGATTGATGGAGATGTAGTTAAGTAACTAGTTTGTTGTATTCACTTTTGGCAGTATATTCAGTGCTTATAATTTATATGAGTTGCAATTTGTTTTACTTTTGTGCTGTTGAAACTCAAGCGATGGGTCAGCTTTGGTTGGATTTGGATTATTTGTTGAAATTCGTATGCAATTCAGCCCAAATAGGGTTGTCTAATTGATACTTGATACATTAATATGCAATCACTAACAAATTTTGTCAATCGATCACAATTAGTTTAACCCACCCCATCTAGGCGGAATTTGGAGAAACATTCATTAGATGAGTTTATCAATTGAATGATCTCAATCTAATCCATGCAAATAGGCTTGAATTGTAGATCTCTACAGTTATGATATAAGTTATTTTTGCAATTAATAGTACCTTACAGAGTACATTGTGTACGCCATGTCGTGGTTGCATTCTTTGAATTTACCCTTGTGAATCAGAATCAGAAAGGGTTTTATTCGCCATGAAAGTTCGCACAGACAAGGAATTTACTTTGGCCGGAAGGTGCATACATTCAACATATAGGAATCTTAAATCTTAAATAAGTGGCTTACAAGTATAACAATACTAAAGGTACAAGTCTAACTAATACTAAGGAGCTAAAGTATGTAAAAATTGAATAAAATGAAATCTAAAATATACAATAGCTATAATATACAATATAAAATTACAAAAATGCAAATAGGGTAACAGTGCAAATATGGCAGGGTGTCATTGTGCAGATATTGTGTTTAAAGTCAGTTTGGGCGTTAAAGTCAGTGAGCCCCTGGCCTTGTTGAAGAGGCCAGCAGCGGATGGGAAGAAACTGTTTTTGTGGCGTGAGGTTTTGGTCCTGATGGACCGCAGCCTTCTGCCGGAGGGGAGTAGCTGGAACAGAGAGGGTCCAGGGTGGGAGGAGTCGGCCACAATCTTCCTCGCTCGCCTCAGGGTCCTCGAGGTGTACAGGTCCTCGAGGGTAGGCAGATTTCAGCCAATCACCTTCTCAGCAGTGCGGATGATACGCTGCAGTCTGCTCTTGTCCTTGGCAGCGGCAGCAGCGTACCAGATGGTGATGGAGGAGATGAGGATGGACTCAATGATGGTTGTGTAGAAGTGCACCATCATTGTCTTTGGCAGGTCGAATTTCTTCAGCTGCCGTAGGAAGTACATCCTCTGTTGTGCTCTCTTTATGAGGGAGCTGATGTTCAGTTCCCACTTGAGGTCCTGGGAGAGGATAGTGCCCAGGAAGTGGAAGGACTCCACAGTGTTGACTGGGGAGTCATTCAGGGTGATAGGGTGTGGGGCTGTATTCTTCCTGAAGTCCACAGCCATCTCCACTGTCTTAAGAGCATTAAACTCTAAGTTGTTCTGGCTACACCAGGTCACCAGGTTGTCAGCTTCCCACCTATAGTCAGACTCATCCCCACCAGAGATGAGCCCAATGATGGTGGTGTCATCCGCAAACTTCAAGAGTTTGACGGAGGGATGACTGGAGGTGCAGCTGTTGGTGTACAGGGAGAAGAGCAGAGGGGAAAGGACGCAGCCCTGATGAGATCCGGTGCTGATGGACCGGGAGTCAGAGACTTGTGTTCCCAGCAGAACGCACTGCTTCCTGTCAGACAGGAAGTCTGTGATCCACCTGCAGGTGGAATCGGGCACTTTCAGCTGGGAGAGCTTGTCCTGAAGCAGGGCAGGGATGATGGTGTTGAAAGCAGAGCTGAAGTCCACAAACAGGATCCTGGCATAGGTTGCTGGGGAATCCAGGTGCTGTAGGGTGAAGTGGAGGGCCATGTTAACTGCGTCGTCCACAGACCCGTTGGCTCTGTAGGCAAACTGCAGGGGGTCCAGGAGAGGGTCTGTGATAGCTTTGAGATGTGCCAGCACCAGGCGCACAAAATACTTCATTACCACAGAGGTTAGGGCGACGGGTCTGTAATCATTAAGTCTTGTTGGCCTTAGCTTTTTGGGCACAGGGATGATGGTGGAGGACTTGAGACAGGCTGGTACATGTTGGTGAACACCGGAGACAGCTGGTCAGCGCAGTGCTTGAGGGTCGCTGGAGAGACAGAGTCTGGCCCAGCTGCTTTGCGGGGGTTCTGCCTCTTGAAAAGTCTGTTAACCTCTCCCTCCTGAATTGAGAAAGTCGTCTCTGTAGTGGGGGGGAGGGGGGAGGCCTCTTGGGTGGGAAGGGGTAGTTCAGGACAGTCCAATTGTCTTTCAAATCTGCAGTAGAACTCGGGAGTCGTTAGTGGTGTGGGGGGCTCTGGGCTTGTAGTTGGTGATCTGCCTGAGCCCTCTCCAGACAGAAGCAGAGTCGTTAGCAGAGAACTGATGTTTTAGTCTCTCTGAGTACAGTCGTTTAGCCTCTCTCACCGCCTTGCTAAACCTGTTCTTCGACTCTTTGAATCTGTCTTTATCCCTACTCCTAAACGCTTCCTCCTTCTCCAACCTCAACCTTCTGAGCTTTGCTGAAAACCAGGGCTTGTTGTTGTTGAAGTTTACCTTGGTGTGTGTTGGAATACAGCAGTCCTCACAGGAGCTGATGTACGACGTCACAGCCTCTGTGAGTTCATCCAGGCTATTGGTAGCAGTCGTGAACATATCCCAGTCGGTACAGTCCAAGCACGCCCGCAGATTCTCCATAGCCTCACTGGTCCACTGTTTAGATGTCCTCACAGCAGGTTTACAGAGCTTTAGTTTCTGCCTTTTTGCAGGAATCAGGTGGACCATGGAATGGTCAGAGTGTCCCAGTTCTTCTCGGGGGACGGCGTGGTAGTCTCTACTGACTGTAGTGTAGCAGTGATCCAGAATGTTCCCTTCTCTGGTAGGGCATTTAATGAATTGTTTGTATTTGGGGAGTTCGTGGCTGAGATTACCTTTGTTACAATCGCCGAGTACGATAACCAGGGAATCCGGATTTTCTCGCTCCACACTCAGAATCTGGTCGGCGAGCATGCGTTGGGCCTCTTTAACCTGAGGACCCGGCGGCAAATAAACTCCGACCAAAATGAGCGACGCAAACTCGCGAGGCGAGTAAAAAGGTTTGCAGTTTATAAAAAATGATTCCAGGTCCGGAGAACAATGTTGCAGAATCACTGTTACATCTACACACCAGCCACTGTTAGTGTAAAAACAAATACCACCGCCCCTTGTCTTGCCGGTGAGTGCTATGTCCCGATCCGATCTTAAGAGTTGGAAACCTGCCAGTTGTAATGCAGTATCCGGGATCAAATCACACAGCCATGTCTCCGTGAAGCACAAGACAGAAGATGAAAAAAAGTCTTTTTTCACCATCAGTAGCTGAAGTTCGTCCATTTTATTGCACAGTGAACGTACGTTGGAGAAGAAAAAGCTTGGAAGCACTGTTCGGATCCCGCGTCTGCGTAGCCGCACTAGAGCCCCCGCCCGTTTACCCCTTCGGCGGCGTTTCACTGCTTGAGCAAAGCCGAGCGCGACATTGACTAGAATGCCCACTAATTCTGCCACTGGAAGCAGAAAAGTGGGAAATAAATCCACAGGGGTTGTTTCACTAATGTCTAAAAGTTCATCTCTTGTTAGAGAACTCCGAAAAACTTGACAGAACACTGAATTAACAGACAAAACAAGACAAAACAGGGTGCACCAACCGGCCGAGGCTGCCATCATTGGCGCCATGTTGCTTGATGCAGCCTTGTTCTTCACCTGGCTCATCTCTCTGGGAATCATCATGATAGTCTTGACTTCTCGGAACACTTGAAGATATTCGGAAATATAATTGGAAATAATACATCACAAAACGTCATAAATATGGCTCCTCTTCATACATGATTAATCTCATTGCATTATCTGCCCTTTAGGTCATACGCTAAACAAAGGTACGTGCAAATAAAATGTGTTTAGTTCCAACACTTATACCCTGCAGATTTGTTAATAATCAGGCAGATCTTGTTTAAATTTGTTCTGCAGAATAAACTGAGCGGTTTGCTGTTATAGTAATGCAATGTTTCTTGGTTGTCAAGCAATGTTAATGTATGTTGAACTTATTTCACACTGTACGTAGCCAAGAGCATTTTGTGAGGTCTTGGGGGAGGGGAATTCCCTCAGCCCAGACAACGTCATGGGGCAAGGTGGGGACGACCCTGTTAGGGCTGCCATATCTTAAATATTGTCAGAAGTAGCCACTCATTCTGAATGGTTGGCTGAGGTGCTATCTGTGGAGAAAGTGCGAGGGACGATTTGGAGCCTGAGCTTAGGAAAAGCACCGGGAAGACATGACTTTCCAAGAGAAATGCTGATAAAGGGTGGCATCTGTTTTCAGACTGCTCTACATGACATCATCACAACTGTCTGGACCACATAACGGGTTCCACATGATTGGAAGGATGCCCTGGTGGTCCCCCTCTTTAAGAAGGGGGATCGCTCAGATTGTTACAACTATAAAAGCATCTCTCACAGTGTGTCGGGAAAAGTCTTGGCAAGGATTATTCATAATCGCCTTGCCAGGCACGCTGAGGAGAGACTTGTTTTAGCCCCAATGTGGATTAAGAAGGCAGTACCATATTATCTGTCCTGCTACAGCAGAGGTGTAGAAAATTCCAACACTACTTCTACCTACATATCTGCTTTATTTACCTGGTCAAGGCCTATAATACCATCAACAGGCCAGGGCTGTAGACAGTTCTTCGTACTTTCAGAGTCCTTGACTCTATGCCCACAATATTTAAAGGCCTTCACGATGGTGGGCAGTCCCGTGTAAAGCTACGTGGCCAGACGTTGGAGCCATTCCTTGTTCACCTTAGGGTGTGACAGGGATGTCCTCTAGCTCGCACAATATTTAACATCATCTTTGACCACGTAGTTTGCGAAACTTTCCATGGCTGTACTGGAGGAATTTCCATTTGGTGCAGATACAATGGGAGACTGATCGATGCCCAGGTGTGGTCGATGGATGGCTCCCTATTGGTCATCCATATTATGTATGCTGATGATGTGGTGATTGCTGCTCACTCAGAGGAGGAGATGGAGGCGCTGCTGCTGAACCTGGATCATGCCACTAAGAGGTGGGGCCTTGCCATCAGCCCCACCAAAACTAAGCACCTGCCTGGGTATTTTGTACCATCGAATACTCCACCCCCACAACTCCCCATTGGTGATGGGGCAGTTGTGGAGTGGAGAATTTCCCATAACTGGCAGTGTGCTTATGACCAGCTCCGATTTGACAGCAGAGGTTTCACTCCGAATCAGTCAGGCGGCATTGTCTTTTCATCAGCTGCATAATGCTGTGTGGAAGCTACCTAGTCTGTCGCTCCGCATTAAGTTTGGGGTCTTCTTGACTACAGTCATGCCCTCCCTTCTCTATGCTTGTAAAACGTGGACCCCAACTGGTGAAACATCTGCACCTATTAGAAACATTCAGGCTGGCCTGCTTACAATTCATCCTGGGTTTAACCAGGTTGGATTGTGTGAGGAGCTCACAAATCCTTGAGAAATCTAGACACATTTCCATCAGTGAGCTCCTCTGGCAGGCATGGCTGCATTGGCTGGGTCATGTAGCCCGCATGCCCAGCCACTGTATGTCCAAGCAGCTTCTGTTGGGCCATATAGAGTAGGATAAATGGGCACGACATGGGCTGGAAAAGAGATGTACTGATGCAGTATGGGAGGAGGTGGAGCTGAGTGAACTTTCTGAAGACTGTTACCAGTGGTGTCAAGATCGGCCTCTGTGGAGGAGGCTCGTGATGGACACTACTGAGTTGGAGGCAGTCACCCTCCAACAACAGCTAAGGGTAGAGGAGCGACGCTCACAACAATGAGCATCTCAGCCAGCCCATGGCACCTGTGACTGTCCTGTGATCTGTCAGCAAGCCTACGACACTTCAAGTGGGCTCAAAGTGCACCTGGCCTGGCACAGGCGCCATGTTGCTGTCACCGTCACTTAGTGACGAATGGTGGGTATTGGTATGTGAAGTCTAGGCCTAGCCTAATGCACGGGAAATGAACATTTGGAAGTGACTGCTTTCTATTAGCAATTTATATTTAAATGTTTAGTGGTATTTAGATACAAGTGGATACAATATAAGTTCCATTAGTTTAGTGTTAGGGTAGATCTTCGATTAAATGAAATAATTGTAGGAAGTGCAGAGCGTATGGACAGAATACGAAAAGGTAGTGATAGAAAATGGACGACAGCACAATACAGTTCTGAGAGAAAATGGTAGGAGAGGCACAACTATTTCCGGCTATGGGATTTTATTTTGATTTTGGGGGAACATTTTCAGTTTCCGACATACGGAAAATTCTGGTTACGGATCGTCCTCGGGAACTTAACCCTTCTGTAATCCGGGGACTGCCTGTATTGTGATTAATAGGTACTGAAGAACCAAATATGTTTATTGGACTGGGGTGTTAAATGCATCCACAATTTCTACAGTCTATTAAATAATGGATGTGGGATTAGAGCACACATACATCAACGCCAATGAAACACTAATAGACTGACGAACCAATAACAGTGCATGAGCCGGTGGGAAAACATAAAACCAATTACTAACTTGGGATAAGTAGCCTCTGAGAGAACAGCTCTACCAAAATGGCCATCCTGTGCAATGGAATGGGTGCCAGCGAACTTGTGCAAGAATAGAATAGATGTATCTGTTCTCTTTTGTTCTTTCAGTAAAGTCACATAGGTATAAAATAAAATAAATCACGACATTTTGGTCACAACACAAGCGGTCGCCATCAGGCAGAAAAAATAGAATCCAGCAGTGGAACTGCTGAACTGCTTGTGTTGCGATCAAAAAGTCGTGATTTATTTTATTTTCTACCTACGTGACTTTACCAAAAGAACCAAAGAGCATGGATTCTTGCAGTCATGAAAGCTTCAAATCTAGATATATCTACTAAGAATAGATATGAGTAGTATGTTAGAGAATGCATGCAACATCTCTTGCAGAGGAAGCAAGCAACATTGCTGCTCTTGCCAGGCTTGCTAGCTTCTCATATATGTTTTAGTTACTTTCTTGGGTACTATTTATATTTTATTTACGTATATCCTATTCCTAGCTCCTATTCTACTGAATATTCTGTTATGTTGATAAAACAAATCTTAAAAACCAATTCTTCCATGTAGCCTGCTCTCGCCTCGTCCCACATACAGAACTGTATACGCACACACTGTATAGCCCATATTTTCAACCTGTTCATCAAAGAAGCATCAATACCTCTAGAATGGAAACATTCCTATGTTCATCCACTTCACAAAGGGGGCCCTAGAGATGATCTAAATAACTACCGATCTATCTCAATTTTGTCCCCGTTGATGAAAAATTTTGAAAAATTATTGAACTATCAAATAAGCAGTTTCTTGTCCGACAACAATCTATTACATCGAAAACAATCTGGGTTCCGAAAAAAATACAGCACCACATCTGCTGCATTCGACTCTCTGAATCACATTTACAGTAGCCTTGATAATAAGCAGTACTGCGCCAGTCTTTTTCTTGACTTATCCAAAGCCTTTGATACAGTCGACCACAACACCCTGCTTAGTAAACTAAGTTGCGTCCGTTTCTCTAAACACGCAGTAGAATGATAAAAAAATGACCTCTCTTTTCGCACTCAAACTGTACTCACAGATGGTTGGAGGTCAAACAGTGTTTAGATAACAAAAGGGGTTCCACAGGGTTCAATCCTCGGCCCCCTCTTGTTCTCGCTTTATGTCAATGAATTGGGCACTGACCTGGATCATTCCAGGGTAAATCTTTTTGCAGATGACAGGATACTGATTACTGCTGGCCGCTCTCTGGATGACGTGATTGCTAAGCTCCAGGGTGATTTCAACAAACTACAACATCAGCTAGTTGCTCTTAAACTAGTCCTGAATACCTCCAAAACCAAGGTGCTATGCTTCTCACCAGGACTAAAGCAGGAAGTTATTTTTCCCCAATTACTTTCCTTAAATAATTATCAAATAGAGCAAGTCAAGATCTATGAGTATCTTGGGGTCATTCTTGATTCAAAACTGAATTTTGAAGATCACATTGATTATATTGGTAAAAAGACAAAAAAACAATTGGTTTTCTGTATCGACACAAGCACTGCTACCCCCAATGTTCTGTTTGGAATTTATATAAGCTACCATACTGCCTCTACCTGATTACTGTGACATCGTGTATAAATCAGCCCCAAGTACTGTACTGAAGAAGCTTGACTCAATTATCACTTGGCCTTAAGATTTGCATTGAACTGCCCCTATAGGACTCACCACTGTGATCTCTACAATGGGTCAAACTTAACATATCTTAATGTTCGACGGCTTGTGCACCAGATTTTATTTATTCATAATGTACTTACAAAGAAATCCGCAGATTACCTGCTGGATCTCATCTCTGTTTCAAAGAACAAATTTGACCTAAGGTCTTCGCTCATTTACCAGCTTCACCTTCCCTATTGCCGTACAAATACTGGAGGAAGGGCCTTTGCTATTCCAGGTTCTGGAATGCTATTGCCAATAAACTGCAACTTGAATTACTACCTATGAGATTTTCACATAAAACTGCTCTAAAGGAGTTGTACACCCCTAGCTGCCACTGCTATTCAGTGGCCTAAAATACAATGTTTTGCTCCGGATTATCGCTGCAAAGTATGATCTGTGTTTTGATTTAATGTGTTGATCTTAAAGGTGCATTGAAAAATGTTGATACTCCGACTGATGCTCCTGCTGTTGTGGAGTAACTCATACAGCCAGCTATGGCTAAAGGGTTTGGTAGTACATGTCGTTTACGTCGTTTATTGTGAAAATTCGGTCACAGTTCCTATGATCACTGTTTCATTGCTTTTATGGCTTTATATTGGTGATTTTCGAAAAGTTTTTTCGTTTGGCCATGTTTGTTTGTTGTATTACGGAGCTAGACTGATGGCCTTAATCTAAGTTGTCTTGTGGTTGTTGTTTGACTTGCATCCCACTAGGATTTTTGCACACAGCGTTGGTGTACGGTGCGTTTTCTGCAATATGTTGCTGTCTTTTTTTGGATTTTCTGTTTGCAAATAGTCACGTTGTCACTTTAAGATGTTTTCTTGTTGATGCGTTTGTTTTTTGTTTGTTGTGGTTGCACCCGATTCAAGAGGCGAATGGCTCACAGGGTTATACCTAATAAATGAACTTGAACTTGAACCACAGCAGTATGCACTGCTGTAATCATAGCAGGTACCACCACAGTCAATATGCACTGCTGTAGTCATAGCAGGTACCAGCACTTTCAGTATGCACTGCTGTTGTTAAACCATGTACCACCACAGTATCCACTGCTGTAATCATAGCAGGTTCCACCACTACAGCATGCACTGCTGTAAGCATAGCAGGTACCACCACAATATGCACTGCTGTAGTCATAGAAGGTACCACCACGGGCCAGTATGCACTGCTGTAATCGTAGCAGGTACCACAATAGTCAGTATGCACTGCTGTGGTGAAAGCAGGTACCACCACATTATGCACTGCTATAATCATATCAGATGTCACCACAGTCAGTATGCACTGCTGTAGTGAAAACTGGATGCCACTGTATGTACTGCTGTAGTAAAAGAAGGATACCACCACAGTCGGTATGCACTGCTGTAATCATAGGAAACACCACAGTATGCACTGATGTAGTGAAAGCAGGTACCACCACAGTCAGTATGCACTGCTGTAATCATAGCAGGTAACACCACAGTCAGTATGCACTGTTGTTATCATAGGAACCACCACAGTATGCACTGCTGTAATCATAGGAGGTACCAACACAGTCAGTATGCACTGCTGTTATCATAGCAGGTACCACCACAGTCAGTAGGCTCTACTGTTCTGAAAGCAGGTACCACCACAGTATGCACTGCTGTAATCATAGCAGGTGCCACCACAGTCAGTATGCACTGCTGTAGTGAAAGCAGGATACTACCACAGTCAGTATTCACTGCTGTAATCATAGGAAACACCACAGTATGCACTGCTGTAGTGAAAGCAGGATACCATCACAATATGCACTGATGTAATCATAGCAGGTACCACCAAAGTCAGTATGCACTTCTGTATTGAAAGCAGGTTCCACCAACGTTGCTATGCACTGCTGTAGTGAAAGCAGGATACTACCACAGTCAGTATTCACTGCTGTAATCATAGGAAACACCACAGTATGCACTGCTGTAATGAAAGCAGGTACCACCAAACTATGCACTGCTGTAATCATAGCATGGACCACCACAGTCACCTTGCACTGCTGTAGTGAAAGCAGGCACCAAAGTCCATATAAACTGCAGTAGTTAAAGCAGGAACCACCACTGTATGTACTGCTGTAATCATACCAGCTACCACCACAGTCAATATGCACTGCTGTAATCATAGCAGGTACCACCACAGTCAGTATGCACTGCTGTTATCAGAGCAGGTACCACCACAGTCAGTGTGCACAGCTGTACTGAGAACAGGTTGCACCAGAGTATGCACTGCTGTAATAATAGCAGATACCACCACATTCAGTATGCACTGTTGTAGCTAAAGCAGGTACCACCACAGTATGCACTGCTGTTATCATAGCAGGTACCACCACAGTCAGTATGCACTGCTGTACTGATAGCAGGTACCACCACAGAATGCACTGCTGTTTTAATAGCAGGTACCACCACATTCAGTATGCACTGCTGTAGTGAAAGCACGTACCACCACAGTCAGTATACACTGCTCTGGTGATACCAGATACAACCACTGTCAGTATGCACTGCCTTTGTGATATCAGGTTACACCACAGTCACTAGCCACTGCTGTCGTGATACAAGGAACGACCACCGTCGGTTTGCACTGCTGTAGTGAAAGCAGGTACCACCACAGTCGGTATGTACTGCTGTAGTGAGATTGTATAGCGTCGATGTGTGTGTGATTAAGTCCATGTGTGTGTGTTAGTCAATGTGTGTTCGTGGTGTGCGTGTGTAGACAACTACTATTTTTACATTTACATTCACAATAATAATGCCTACGTCTAAGTCCATGTGTGTATTTGGGTTCATGTACGTGTCTGCGGCGATGTAAGTCAATGTGTCTGTGTGTGTGAGTCAATGTGTGTGTGTAAGTCCATGTGTCTGTGTTTGTGTCAGTCGGTGTGAATGTGTGTTAGTCGCTGTGTGTTCGTCAATCCATGTGAGTCAGTGTAAGCCCATTTCTTTCTGTGTGTGTGTTTTGGTCCATGTATGCGTGTGAGTCCATGCGTGTGTGTCTGTACATACATGAGTCCATGTGTGTGTATCTGTACGTGTGTGTGTGTCTGCGTATGTCCATGTGTGTGTGTCAGTCCATGTGTGTGTGCCTCTATGTCCGGCAAAACAACCTCCTACTTCCTCGTGGTGCCGGACGGGCAACACTGTCGTGGACATTGCTGTGGGGGGAGGGCCAATGCCTCATTGGCCTCTCCCCTCATGGCGTCTGTGACCACCACAGTGGCTAAACGGGGGCTCTGGACAGGTGCGAGGGGCTGGTAACCCCTCCACCTTCAATTAATTACTACGAAACCACGAATTAAACATAAACCTGTAACTAATAAGTTTGTGCCGGAGGCCCCGGGGGGACAGGCGTCTATGACGTCTCCTGGCCAAACCCCAATTGGCGGAGCCAGGAGATTGAATCTTCACCCTCGGGGCTCCTCCAGAAACAACGAAAAACCATTGCACATGGCCACGTGGAATGTTCGAACGCTCAGTGCGGAGGAGAGGCTGCCACTCCTCTGTCAGGAGCTGGACCGGTACCACCTGGATCTCTGTGGCATTCAGGAGGTCCGATGGACCGGTTCTGGCTCCTGCCATCATGAGGGGTGGACAGTCCTCTACTCGCGGCAGGAGACTGACAAACAACAGGGTGTGAATCTTCTTTTGAACAAAAGAATGAAGGGGGCGTGGGAGCGTGGCGGTGAGATGTGGGAAGCTGTAAGCCCCAGGATACTTTGGGCTCACCTTTCCATCAACCGGAGGCGAGGAGTGGTGGTCGTGGTTACTTATGCCCCCACTGAAGACGAACATCCGTGGAGGGATGCAGGCAAAGCCGATGAGTCATATGCCTTCTATGACCTCCTGTCACAAGTGCTGGCTAAAGTGGCCACTCGGGACAGAGTCATCTTGTTGGGTGACTTCAATGCCCGAGTTGGTCATGATGCTGGCACCTGGTCTGGAGTGATTGGAAGGCATGGGCCAGATCAGCTGAATAACAACGGTAGGAGGCTTCTAGATTTTTGTGCAGCCCATGGGCTTGTAATTACCAACACGCTCTTCCGGCATCGGCGCATCCACACAACATCATGGACGCATGCTGGGTCCAAGCAAGAACATCTGCTGGACTACATAGTGACGGACCAGCGGATGCGAGCCCATGTCCTTGACACCAGGACCTATCGTGGAGCTGATCTGCCCTCTAACCATCGACTAGTCATCAGTAAGATGCGCCTTCCATTCTTTCACTCCAGTGGTGGGTGTACACCCAGGACCCCATTCCAATCTAAAGTGGCCTGGTCTCAGTTAGCTGATGAAAGTTGCAAGCGAGAATTTCATCATCGCTTGTAGCTGGGGTTGGCATAATCCCCCACTCCTCCTGATGTCGAGGGTAAATGGGCGAGATTTAGGACTGTGACTCATGCAGCGGCAATGGCTGCTTTGGGTACGCGGTCCAGGCCTCCCCAGAAACCCTGGCTGACAGAGGAGGTGTTCAGGTTAGTTGAGAAAAAGCGACAGGCCCACTCTCATTGGCTACAGCATCCCACGTCAAAGAATGAGGAGGTTTACCGCAGCCTTCGCTCGGAGGTTCGGAAAGCCGTAAGGCGCTGCAAGGATGAGTGGTGGTCGCGGGTTGCTGAGGAGATTGAGTCTGCCTCAGTGGCCCGCGATCACAAATCACTATTTAATTCCATCAAAAAAGTAACCTGCAGCGCCACACCTATTACCATCATTAGGGGAAAAAACGGTGATCCAATCTACGACCCCCAGGAACAGGTTTGCAGATTTGCTGAGCATTTCTGTGAGGTCCTGGGGGAGGGGAAATCCCTAAGCCAGGAAAACATCATGGCACAAAATGGGGATAACCCTGCTGAGGCTGTGGTGCCTCAAATATTGGAAGAGGTCACCCCCTGTGAGTGTCTGGCTGAGGTGACATCTGTTAAGGAAGTACTAAGGCGATCCAGAGTCTGAGACTAGGAAAGGCACCGGGCAGAGATGATCTCCCAAGCTAAATGCTCAGGGAGGGTGGCGTTTGTGCACAGACTGCCCTACATGACATCATAACAACAGTCTGGACCACTGGACAGATTCCGCAGGATTGGAAGGATGCTCTGGTGGTCCCCCTCTTTAAGAAGGGGGACCGCACAGACTGTAACAACTAGAGGGGCATCTCACTCCTCAGTGTGCCGGGAAAGGTCCTGGCAAGGATTATTCAACATCGCCTTGCCAGGCACGCTGAGGAGAGGCTTGCGGAGCCCCAATGCGGTTTCAGGAAAGGACGGTCCTGCACGGATGCCATATTTTCTGTCTGTCTACTACAGCAGAGATGTAGGGAATTCCAACAAGACCTACATCTCTGTAACCATGGTGCGAGTTAAACACATTTACAATGGTATTTTGTGTTGAGTGCAACACTCATTCGGAGCAATACCAAGGTTGCAGATGTAGTTAATGCCTATTTTATGGTATGTATGGACTTTTTCGCACCGTACGTAGCCAACCGTGCTAATCAGAGGTGCTGTATTTTGAGCACTTAAAACAAATTGCAAAGTGTATACATTTTACGTTTGCTTTTGATTTTCAAGTGATAATTATTCAGATTTGGTTGGCACTGGAGTACAAACCCGTCACCCGAGTTCGATCTCCATTCACGGCCAACGCAGTGATTATTACTTAAACTGGACCTGACCTCCCCTAGGTCGACTGCTTCAGATTAGTACCTGGTGTAGTGTATAAACATCGCTACGAGGGAGACAAAAAGATGCGGGGCGTGGTGCTGACCACATCCCTGCCCCTTGTGTACCTTACCGGCCTTCATAGTTCAAGGTGCTAGCTAAATTTGCTTGCCCCAACAGTAAGGCTATACGGGGTATCTGGCACTGGTTCTTAATGTGTGGAACATTTCAAAATGTACCATTTGGATTTCTCAAGTTAAAGTTGTTCAAGAGTCGAAAATATAGGGCCTGAAACGGATCTCCGCTTTTAACATGGGACTCATTGAAAAAACGATCATCGTTTAACAAGTGTTTAGCTTAAAAAGCAATTTTCGCCAAACTTATCTGGCTCATTAAGCGAGACATGCAATTCCAATATGCCAATCGATCACGATAATTTCTAGCCTCCCATATAGCTTGGATTTGTAGAGACATGGATTTTGCAACATCAGTTTTGTATCAATGTCATGATTTCAATCCAACCTCTAGAAATAGGCTTGAACTGTGCAACCCTAAGTTATGATTTCAATCAAACTCTTTGGTTCTTTTGGTGAAGTCCTCCTGCTATGATAATTGTTTTTTTACCCTTCTATCTGGCAACAAAACTGACACCTTTTTACAAGGAGTCATGTTTGCATAGACCGCAATACCTGCAGTCATAATACAAACAAAAGACATAACTCTGATAATGTGCACTGTCCTTGAAGTTGATTGGTCCACACCCGAGACAGCTTTCCTTAGAGCCTAGTCTCACATGGGTTGGACCAAATGACGCCAAAAGGCGCGTGAGCGGGAATTAAACTCGGGTCGCCGGGTTCGTAGCGCAGCGCGCTAATCACTACACTACAATGCGTTACGCTTCCACATGCGCGGGTCACATGACAGATTTGACGTCACAGCTCACTTGCCGTGCAAAAAATAGATGCATTATTGAGCTCCCCGCCACCAAAAAAAAGTGTATTTTCATAATTTTTGCATGGTGTACAGTCTGGAAAGTACCCACATGGCAAATTTCCAGTTTGTTGCATTTCGGGAAGTATGCTAAACATTTTGAAAAGTCACATATTCACAACTTTGCCTTATATATATGGAGATGTTTCGGCTTGGTCTAATTGTCCACGCTCAATTGACATTGGCAGTAAATCACCACGGTCCCTTACGTTATGGCAAGCCTCGGGGCCAATTCCTGGATTCGTGGAGTTCGGCTATTGCTCGTACAGTACATTTCATTAAAGCGTGTTTAAAAAAAAAAAGTATTTTTCAATATTACTTATTTCTACCTACGTGACTTTACCAAAAGAACCAAAGAGTATGGATTCCTGCAGTCACGAAGGCTTCAAATCAAGATTTTAATCATGTCCGCTATTAATAGCAATGCTTATTCATGAAGAGTATCTTACGAAATGAATTGTGTAATGCAATGTAGAGGCTGCATTATTTGGATTTACCTTTGCAAATGTGGAGGTTTTGCTGCAGGTGCTGGCTTATTATGGCTTTTTGTTTCACAAGGCTTGTTAATCTGGGTATCGTCAAATTCTTGATTTGTAGGCACTCTTGATGGGAATCTGAAATATAATTGGACAAATAAACATTACCGTCATGTCGACATGGTTCCTCTTCCCACATGTTTCGTCTTCTAGCGTCATCTGTCCGATATGTCATGCTGAACTAAGGTATGTGCCACAAAAAATTGTTTTGTTCCAACACATTGCAGACTTCTTGATAATAACCTGCCAGATCTTGTATTAAATGTTCCGTAAAAGAAATTCTGCAGTTTCCTGTTATGGTAACTTCCAAGGATCACATACTGTAATGGAGCGTGTGAAGTTTGTTTGTTTCTCTCTGTTCAGATTTTGTTTTTTAAAGCCTATTTTTTCATGCGTAACATTTGAAATATTATTATTAATTTAAGTATGGACTTTATATTTTTATATTTATTATAAAACGAGACGTATTTAAAAATAGAAAACGTGAGGTAATGCACCATACATTATAAGGCCACCATTGAGCGATTTACGATGATTGTAAAAGTATTTTAACGTTGTGTTTCCTCATCGCGTGTTTCATTAGTAAAAGATTTACAATTAAAGTTTGGTTAAATTCAAGGACAAGTTTTGAGATTTTTGAATAAGGAAACGCTAAGGTAAATCAATATTGCTGACCCAAATCAACATAGAGTAAAATGTGAATGTTTGCTTGATAAAGTTTTTGTGACATTCCCTACATAATCCATGCATTCCATACATTTTGTTGCTTATACCTGAACAATATTTGTGACAGCAATGCCCAAAAAAGAAGAGACCCATTTTTTTTTATCAAACTCAAATCAACAAAAAAACGTCAAAAGCTGTCACGAGCCAAATAATTGGAAGAGGAAAGATCACAATAACGTGAAGCACACAAAACTCAACAAGCTGTTCGACGAAGCAACGAAACTGCTGAGGAAACAGAGGCGTGACTTGCTGAACAACGATTGCGAACTGCTACAAGACGAAGCAACGCGACTGCTGAAGAGACGAATGAGCGCCGAACGTCCGAACGCTCACGAACTTCAAACTCGAGAGATATTGAAAGCGAGGAGCAGCGACAGCAACCAATTCAAAGTGATTAATTGCTCACCAGAACCGAATTTTGGATGAAACTGTTTAAGCTCACAGAGATCGGTTCCAGCAGGAGAGAATTCGACAAGGCGCCTCATGGACAAGTAACTTGCTATATTTGAAGGACGAAGCATTCAATTATGATCCTGAATTGGATTATTCAAACTTTCCTCCGATTGTCATTGGAAGCATGACTTTGAAGTGCACTTGTTGCGATGCGCTCAAGTTTGAAGGCGAAACACCAGAATTGCGCTGTTCCGGTCGAAAGATTTGGTTGCCAGAGCTTCCGGAATTGCAAGAGACATTAAAGAGCCTTATGAATGATGATCATCCAAAGTCGAAATAATATGAAAGCCTGATCCGCAAATACAATTGCAGTTTTCAAATGACTTCGTTTGGAACATCTGTGCCTATGCCTCAGTCAACTGGATTCATGCCAACTTTTAAATTTCAAGGACAAGTGTTCCACAAGGCTGGCTCTCTCCTATCGCTGCCCAACGAAGAGTCAAAGTTTCTACAAATGTAACTTTCTTGGCGACGAAGAAACTGAAACGCAACGTAGTTGTGGTTGGCATTAAAGACACCAATACAAGTCTGATCACTTCCTTGCAAAATATGCTGCACGAAAACAAGCACTACGTTCAGCAATTCAAAATGGCACTTGACGATAATCCAAGTGAAGACCTAAAGAGCATCATTAAGGCAAACAAGAAACCAGCACAAGGCCATGCACGTGTCTTTAATGCACCGGTAGTCAATGAAGTCGCCATCATCATTGCTGGAAATTATTTTGAAAAGCGCGATATTGTTTTGACTATGCGTAACAATGACCTTAAGAGTATTTCCCAGACGCACATTTCGTATGGCGCCTTGCAATATCCGCTGATGTTTCCACGTGGCGAGGACGGATATGCATCCAACATCAATCAAGTTCAGCTAGGAACGTCAAATAAAGCCAACAAAATGGTGTCGGCAATGTCGTACTACGCCTATCAATTGATGGTGCAATCGAATGAAAACCGATTGCTAAATTACCGACAGTTACTGCATCAATATTTGGTTGACATGTATGCCAATAGTTAGACTGAAAGATTGCTCTTCACCCGATTGAACCAAAAGAAGCTTCCTGTAGATGATTACATTCACTTGAAAGATGCGATTGTGAACGATAGCAATGCAGAAAATCACGGTAAGTTAGTGATTCTGCCATCAACATATACCGGAGGGCCACGAAACATGCATGAATATGCACAAGACGCCATCACCTACGTTCATCATGGAGGAAAGCCGTCATTATTCATCACGTACACGTTCAATCCGAATTGCAAAGAGATGGAAGAGAATTTGATTAACGGACAATCAAAAACAGACCGACATGATTTGGTGCCAATAATTTTCCAGTAGAAGCTCATAAAATTCTAGATTTTTTTCATTAAAGGCGAAGTTTTTGGCTTGGTTAAGTATTGGCTTCATTCCGTCCAGTGGCAAAAGAGAGGTCTTCCACATGCACAAATTTTGATTTGGCTGACGAGTGGACTCAAAAGAAACCAAATCAACGACATCATCTATGCTGAAATTCCCGATCCCGACACCGATAAAAAGCGTCACAACATCGTCATTAAAAACATGATACATGGTCCTTGCGGCGCGTTGAATTGGCAGTCCCCATGCATGAAGGATAAGATGTGCAGCAAGATATGTCCACGTCAATTCATAAAGGAATTGCAAACATTTACAGATGGCTACCCATTGTAACATCGCTGTAAACCTGAAGACGGTGGACAAATGACAACCATCAAAATGAAGTTAGAGGATGCAGAAATTGATAATCGCTGGATCGTTCCATATAGTCCTTTGCTTCTGAAGATGTTCAATGCCCACATCAACATTGAGTGCTGCAACTCAGTAAAATCGATTAAATACATCCTCAAGTATGTCCACAAGTGATCCAATCAAGGAGTTTTTACTACTACACGTAACAATACCGAAATTGATTAAATATATGAGTACAAAGCAGGCCAGTACATCTCCAGTAATGAAGCGGCGTGGCGCATTTTCGGATTTCCAGTCCACGAACGATACCCAACAGTCGTGTATCTTCATGTTCACCAAGACAATTTGCAAAATTTTCCGGACAATCCACCAAACACAACATTGACATGATTTTTCTAGCTATGCAAAACAGACGATTTTGCGAAGTTCCGAAGTATTACGCATGGAACAAGTCAAAGAAAGGATTCAGTCGACGCAAACAAGGTACAATTGTTGAAGGACATGTTGGCATTGGATTTGGCGACGCTCTTGGCCGTGTTTACACAGTCCACATGCAAAACTTCGATTGCTACTACTTGAGAATGTTGTTGCACAAAGTCAAAGGCCCAACTTGCTTAAAGGATCTCAGAACAGATTGCCTGGCATTGGGACTCCTAGAGAACGACAATCAATGGGACGAGACATTGAAGGAAGTGAAGGAATCAGATTCACCATTAAAAATCTGAACTTTATTCGCAGTCAACCTGTTGTTTTGTGAACCATGAAATCCTAAAGATCTTGGGGAGAACCACAAAGACTGCATGTCTGAAGACATTTTGAATAGACTTCCACGAAATAATCCTCAAATGACTTTAAAATTCACCTACAAACTGGCTCGTTTTTTGTCTGAAATCCTGCGGCCTTTTACTGGAAAAACCACCTTTGCAGTACTAAACTCTACTCACGTGGTATCGACAATCAAGGAAATGTTCCTGTCTCCAGACGACCTGCTTGTCAGTTTTGATGTGGTTTCCTTATTCACCAAGGTTCCTGTACCTGACACCATCGCAATCATTGAAGACTTGGTTCATTAAGGACTGAATACTGAGGTACCCCCCTGGTGAGACACTGCTTAACCAATACATACTTCACCTGGAATGGAACTTTCTACAAACAAACTGAGGGCACCCCAATGGGCTCCCCCCTATCTCCGGTTGTAGCCAACGTTGCTTACCTTACCCTACATTGCTGGGGTCACAAAAAAGATCTCCTAAATCCTGAATAAACACAAGATCCAGGTCCGATTCAACACAGTACATAAAATCCGTCATCTGGTCCCGTCTGTAAAAGATGTGGTTCCAGACATACAGTACCCTGGCGTCTACAAACTAAGTTGCCTCTGTGGTAGCAGTTACATTAGAGAAACCAAACGACATGTCTCGGACCGCATCCGTGAACATAAAGCAGACCTGAAACACGGTAGGACAAACACCTCATCCATGGCAGATCACTGTTACAATTCAGTGGGCTCACATGACATTGACTTCTCCAAGACAGAGGTTATCTGCAAGCCATCTAGCTACCATGAGAGATTCGTTCATGAGGCGATCCACATATACAAACACGGAGACAATTTCAACCGAGAAGATGGATTCTGGCTCAGCAATCATCGGAAGGATGTAATACACCATTTCGGATCTTAACTGATTGTGTTCACGTTCACGGTGACTTTCAGACCGCATTTTTCGATTTAAAGCTTTCGTGACTGCAGGAATTCATCTTCTTGGTTCTTTCGGTAAAGTCACGTAGAAGGGAAGTAATAAAATAATAAAAATAATAAAACACAATAAAATAATTATCACGACGTTTCGGCCACAACGCAAGCAGCCGTCTTCAGGTGAAACCAGGTCTGTCGAGGCGACAGCGTCTGAATGAAACAGCACACGTGCTTGGAGCATATATATAAGCTGGGTTGGGAGGGGGGGGTGAAGGGGGAGGGCGCCTTAACAAAATAATTTGCATATCAAGAGGTATGTAATTAGTGCTACTTGTGTCCGTGCATTATGCAGGATTAGCAACATCCAAGGGAGAGGATATGGGAAATGCAGGTATGTGAATAGTGTTACTTTGCCCGTGCATGATGCAGGATTAGCACCATCACAGGGAGGGGATGGGGGTAGCATTAATAAAGGGATGAAGTGTTAATAGTATGTAGCTGCAGTAACTTAAACCACCACGTAAACAACTAAAGTATAAACTACATAGTATCATAATTATACTAAATATACTCTACAATAAGCTGAGTTACTAACAGTAGGTAATACATTACAATTCTACGTCGTAAAAAATATAATATGCTTCCATCTAAACTTTATTCTCTTACATCGCACGAGTCTACACCGTACTATATACTGCCATAGACAAACCCAAACATTAAGTTATATACTGTATTGCTATAAACCACCCTATACCTTATCCATTGTAATATTACTCTATGTATTATTATACCCACCCTAATGTATATCACACTGCTGTATATTCACTATACAATTACGATACTATATATTACTTTGTACATTGTATTAAGCATATACATTTTAAAACTATTTGTTATTATACAGTGTGAAAGATACTAAGAGGAAGCAACAAAATATGTCAGTGCAGCAGAGCAAAGAATCCATTCCCCTGGGAGAATACAATGCCAGTGAATGGAACGCGGTCTGAGAGTCACCGTAAACGTGAACACAATCAGTTAAGATCCGAAATGGTTTATTACGTCCTTCCAATGATTGCTAAGCCAGAATCCATCTTCTCGGTTGAAATTGTCTCTGTGTTTCTATATGTGGATAGCCTCATGAACGAATCTCTCATGGTAGCCAGATGGCTTGCAGAGAACCTCTGTCTTGGAGAAGTCAATATCATGTGAGCCCACTGAATTGTAACAGTGATCTTCCACGGCTGAGGTGTTTGTCCTACCGTGTTTCAAGTCTGCTTTATGTTCACGGATGCGGTCCGAGACATGTCGTTTGGTTTCTCCAATGTAACTGCTACCACAGAGGCAACTTAGTTTGTAGATGCCAGGGTACTGTATGTCTGGTAGCACATCTTTAACAGACGGGACCAGATCACGGATTTTATGTACTGTGTTGAATCGGACCTGGATCTTGTGTTTTATCAGGATTTTGGAGATCTTTTTTGTGACCCCAGCAATGTAGGGTAAGGTGATGGTCTTGAAAGGCTCCTCAACGGGATCCTTTTTGATAGTTGGAGTGATGGCTTTGCGGATTGTGTAGTCGGAGTAACCATTAGCCTTAAGAGCTTGGCGTACGTGTTTGAGTTCACTGGAAATGTGTTCCTGGTCGGAGATGCATTGGGCTCTATGGTATAGAGTCTTGATGAGGGAATTTTTCTGGGATGGATGGTGGTGGGAATCCGGTTTTAGGTAGGCATCCGTATGGGTAGCTTTCCTGTAGACAGAATGGCTCATTGAACCATCAGGTCTCCTTTTAATTAGGACATCCAAAAAGGGTAGCTTGCCATCTTTTTCGACTTCCATGGTGAATCTGATGGCTGGGTGTATGGAATTGATGTGGTCGAGAAATTGGTCTAGAGTAGGCCGGCCATGTGGCCAGATGACAAAAGTGTCATCTACGTACCTCTTCCATAAGGTCGGGCGTGGAGTGGCAGTCTGGATGGCGTCAGTCTCAAATTTCTCCATGAAAATGTTGGCTACAACCGGAGATAGGGGGGAGCCCATTGGGGTGCCCTCAGTTTGCTTGTAAAAAGTTCCATTCCAGGTGAAGTATGTATTGGTTAAGCAGTGTCTCACCAGGGGGGGTACCCCAGTATTCAGTCCTTGATGAACCAAGTCTTCAATGATTGCGATGGTGTCAGGTACAGGAACTTTGGTGAATAAGGAAACCACATCAAAACTGACAAGCAGGTCGTCTGGGGACAGGGAAATCCCTTTGATTGTCGATACCAGGTCGGTAGAGTTTAGTACCACAGAGGTGGTTTTTCCAGTGAAAGGCCGTAGGATTTCAGACAAAAAACGAGCCAGTTTGTATGGGGGAGAGTTGATAGTAGAGACAATGGGACGAAGAGAATAGAATACAACAATAAAATTCAATAACTACTCAACGATGGCAGCTATACAAAAATAAAAAGAGACCCCACCAACAGCCTCGTCACTAAAACATCATTTCTGCTTCAACCGCATTAATTGATCAGACCAAACAGTTCTCGTTGAAACCTTCTGCAGCCAGGCCACCAAGATTATACGGCTTACCAAAGATACATAAAGAAGATACACCTCTTCGTCCCATTGTCTCTACTATCAACTCTCCCACATACAAACTGGCTCGTTTTTTGTCTGAAATCCTACGGCCTTTCACTGGAAAAACCTCCTCTGCGGTACTAAACTCTACCGACCTGGTATCGACAATCAAAGGGATTTCCCTGTCCCCAGACGACCTGCTTGTCAGTTTTGATGTGGTTTCCTTATTCACCAAAGTTCCTGTACCTGACACCATCGCAATCATTGAAGACTTGGTTCATCAAGGACTGAATACTGGGGTACCCCCCCTGGTGAGACACTGCTTAACCAATACATACTTCACCTGGAATGGAACTTTCTACAAGCAAACTGAGGGCACCCCAATGGGCTCCCACCTATCTCCGGTTGTAGCCAACATTTTCATGGAGAAATTTGAGACTGACGCCATCCAGACTGCCACTCTACGCCCGACCTTATGGAAGAGGTACGTAGATGACACTTTTGTCATCTGGCCACATGGCCGGCCTACTCTAGACCAATTTCTCGACCACATCAATTCCATACACCCAGCCATCAGATTCACCATGGAAGTCGAAAAAGATGGCAAGCTACCCTTTTTGGATGTCCTAATTAAAAGGAGACCTGATGGTTCAATGAGCCATTCTGTCTACAGGAAAGCTACCCATACGGATGCATACCTAAAACCGGATTCCCACCACCATCCATCCCAGAAGAATTCTTTAATCAAGACTCTATACCATAGAGCCCAATGCATCTCCGACCAGGAACACATTGCCAGTGAACTCAAACACGTACGCCAAGCTCTTAAGGCTAATGGTTACTCCGACTACACAATCCGCAAAGCCATCACTCCAACTATCAAGAAGGATCCCGTTGAGGAGCCTTTCAAGACCATCACCTTACCCTACATTGCTGGGGTCACAAAAAAGATCTCCAAAATCCTGATAAAACACAAGATCCAGGTCCGATTCAACACAGTACATAAAATCCGTGATCTCGTCCCGTCTGTTAAAGATGTGGTACCAGACATACAGTACCCTGGCGTCTACAAACTAAGTTGCCTCTGTGGTAGCAGTTACATTGGAGAAACCAAACGACATGTCTCGGACCGCATCCGTGAACATAAAGCAGACTTGAAACACGGTAGGACAAACACCTCAGCCGTGGAAGATCACTGTTACAATTCAGTGGGCTCACATGATATTGACTTCTCCAAGACAGAGGTTCTCTGCAAGCCATCTGGCTACCATGAGAGATTCGTTCATGAGGCTATCCACATATAGAAACACAGAGACAATTTCAACCGAGAAGATGGATTCTGGCTTAGCAATCATTGGAAGGACGTAATAAACCATTTCGGATCTTAACTGATTGTGTTCACGTTTACGGTGACCTTCAGACCGCGTTCCATTCACTGGCATTGTATTCTCCCAGGGGAATGGATTCTTTGCTCTGCTGCATAGACATATGTTGTTGCTTCCTCTTAGTATCTTTCACACTGTATAATAACAAATAGTTTTAAAATGTATATGCTTAATACAATGTACAAAGTAATATATAGTATCGTAATTGTATAGTGAATATACCGCAGTGTGATATACATTAGGGTGGGTATAATAATACATAGTGTAATATTACAATGGATAAGGTATAGGGTGGTTTATAGCAATACAGTATATAACTTAATGTTTGGGTTTGTCTATGGCAGTATATAGTACGGTGTAGACTCGTGCGATGTAAGAGAATAAAGTTTAGATGGAAGCATATTATATTTTTTACGACGTAGAATTGTAATGTATTACCTACTGTTAGTAACTCAGCTTATTGTAGAGTATATTTAGTATAATTATGATACTATGTAGTTTATACTTTAGTTGTTTACGTGGTGGTTTTAGTTACTGCAGCTACATACTATTAACACTTCATCCCTTTATTAATGCTACCCCCATCCCCTCCCTGTGATGGTGCTAATCCTGCATCATGCACGGGCAAAGTAACACTATTCACATACCTGCATTTCCCATATCCTCTCCCTTGGATGTTGCTAATCCTGCATAATGCACGGACACAAGTAGCACTAATTACATACCTCTTGATATGCAAATTATTTTGTTAAGGCACCCCCCCTTCACCCCCCCCTCCCAACCCAGCTTATATATATGCTCCAAGCACGTGTGCTGTTTCATTCAGACGCTGTCGCCTCGACAGACCTGGTTTCACCTGAAGACGGCTGCTTGCGTTGTGGCCGAAACGTCGTGAGAATTATTTTATTATGTTTTATTATTTTTATTATTTTATTACTTCCCTTCTACGTGACTTTACCGACAGAACCAAGAAGATTTCAGACCGCAGTCCATTCACTGGCATTGACTATATATCTTTTATATTCTCCGCAGGGAATGGAGTCTTTGCTCCTCTGCAAGTCTCCTGCCACCACTCTCCCATTGACATATTTCGTTGCTTCCTCTTAGTACCTTTCACTCGACAGTCAATGGTATAGTGTATAGCAGATTGTATAATAATAAATAGTATAAAAGTGTAATGTTTAATATAATGTCTAAGGTAATATATAGTATCGTAATTGTATAGTGAATATACAGCAGTGTGGTATACAGTAGGGTGGATAGAATAATACATAGTGTAATATTACAATGTATAGTCTAAGGTATAGGGTGGTGTATAGTAATGCAGTATATAATTTAATGTTGGGTTTGTCTATGGCAATATATAGTACGGGGTAGATCCGTGTGATGTAAGGAAAAAGTTTAGCTGGAGGCATATTATATTTTTTGCGACGTAGAATTGTAATGTATGACTTACTGTTAGTAGCTCAGCATATTGGGGAGTATATTTAGTATATTGATGACATTGATTTAGTTTATATTTTAGTTTTTTACGTGGTGGTTTGGCTGCTGCAGCTCATTACTATTAAAATTCCTTCCCTTTATTACTGCTAACCCTACTTCCTCCCTTTGTTGCTGCTAATCCTACATAATGCACGGGCATAACATTACTTTGAGACCCCCCCCACCTCCTACACATTCCACAAGTAGTGACTAATCCCATATCTGCATTTTCCATAAATATGCTAAATTACTCTGTTGATATGCAAATTCATTTGTCAAGGCGCCCTTCCTCCTCTAACCCAGCTTAAATATACGCTGCCAAGCTTGGTGGTGTTCATTCAGACGCTGTCTTTCCGAAAGATCTGTTCTTCACCTGAGGACGGCTGCTTGCGTTGTGGCCGAAACGTCGTGAGAATTGTATTTTGCTATGTTTTATTTTTATTATTTTATTATTTCCCTTCTACGTGACTTTACCGAAAGAACCAAGAAGATGAATCCCTGCAGTCACGAAAGCTTTAAATCAAAAATATGAGTCACTTATTATGATTGAAGATAAAGTTTTGGAGATGATTGGAAAGTCTTTGTCAGAGATCGGCATGGAAAGTTCTTCACGACAGCAAACAGTGAACATGACTCGAGAAATTCTTCAAGAGTTGCCATATGACTGACAAAACCATGGATTACGTCGCGCAGATCGAGCCACTGTTGAATGCAGAGCAACAAACAATTCATCAAGTGGTTCTATGACGACATTACAGCAATGAAGGCGGAGTAATCTTCATCGACGCGCCTGGAGGAACTGGAAATACTTATTTGATCAATTTGTTGCTGGCCCGCATCAGAGGAGAAAAAAAGATTGCACTTGCTGTTACATCTTCTGACATTGCTGCAACGTTGATGACTGGTGGAGGAACATAGCATTCAACGCTTCAAATCCCGATTGACTTGGTCCGTAATTAAGTGCCCATTTGCAACATCAAAAAAGGAACTGCAAAGACCAAAGAACTGCTGGAAGCTAAAGCGTTATTCTGGGATGAAATCTCGATGATACATAAGCAAGACATTCGTGCCAACAAAAATGTTATGGGCGGTTTGATTGTTGTCTTTGCTGGCGATTTTCGCCAAACGTTACCAGTGATTCCAAGAGGCACGATGGTTGATGAGATCAAAGCCTGACTGAAATCATCACAGCTTTGGAGAGACATTGTAACCGATGAAGAAACAGAATAAACAGAAACCAAAAATGCTGTGTATGGCCAAGTGTTGAAATAATCACACTATGAATAAATCATTTGTGATGACTGAATTAGTTGAATGTATTAGTTTAGGCTTTTTTCTTTCTTGCAAACATCAATTTTGTTCAGGATTATTCAGTGAAATATGAGGGAATATGAAATTAATCCACGACAAGAATCCAAGTCCCGGGCAAATCCGGGTAGTAAAGCTAGTATTTAACTGAATCCCACAATTTTAGCATTTGTGAAAATTTGTGTTTCTAGCCGTGTTCATGAATGTATGATTTCATCGAAGGCAAAATAGGAGCCTGAAAAATAGAATTTTATTTAAGATGGTCTCCTCATCGAGTCGACAGCAGTGTGAGCTCTACTATCTTCGCATGGTTATATATCACAAAACTGAGGAAACGTCTTACAAAGACGTGCGCACAATTCACGGAGAACAGTGAATTATTTCAATTCGGACCTACAGACTATAATAATTATAACCAGCATATTTATGCAATAAAAGGGATCAATAAATGAAAGAAGTCAATGCCATTGGATTTAGGACTCAACTACATGTATTCGCCACTATCAAGCTGAACCGTTGATTTTCTGGAAAAAATGTAAGTGAAATTTTTAAAAAGATTATCTTTCGTCTTAAAGTGTAAGGATAAGGACTTTGTCTTTAATGCAAGCTTCTCTTTGCCTATACCTGATCCAAACATTGCAGCAAGCTCAAGAGTACCAAGAGTCATCCTGGAAGAAACCGATTTTGATAAAACCAAACTTGAGGCGAATATTGAAAGTTGCCCACACTCTATCCTGATCGAAAATTTGCGCATGACCACGTCATGGAATCGATTGCACCAGAACAAGGCAAAGTCTTTTACCTCAATCCAAGTGGAGGTCCGGGAAAAAAAAACATACACCGTTTAATCTCATCCGGGACAAAATGCGATCCAAAGGAAACATCGCAATTGCTACTACCATGTCAGGAATAGCAGTCAATCTATTGAAAAATGGCCAAACTTGTCATTCTAGATAGTGTTGTGTTACTCTTGTTTTCATAACACAATTGAGTCATCAGAACTACGTCGCGTGAGGTAGGAATGAGAGGTCTTGGTTCAGCCTGCATACGCATCTCACGTGTTATCGTGGACTCTGCTTCACCCTATTATACATTTATTCCTACGCAATTCTTCCATAGCGCAGTATTCTTCAGGAGCTCAACTACCGTGTTAATAGGAGAATAAACTACCTCTGGATATCAAACCGGAGTCCACTTGCAACTTCACTAGAATATGTTATGGGCCACTTTATACATATGATAGATGAAATCAGTGGCCCATCGATATATCTTTGAATTCCTCGATCGCTCATTGCAAGATGTATGTAAAAATAACCATGTTTTAAACCAACATGCGATTTACCAGAGCTGGAGAAAATTCTTAATCCAGGTTCGCTAAATACTTACTGTATCTTGGAAATGGAAAGATTATCATGGAAACATTACTTTGCCAATTCAAAACTTGAATTCCAAATGAATGCCTACTTCCATCTGAGAGCCACTGCGATCTCTGATTTTGTCTGCAAACCATGTCATCATTGCTGTGACACAACAGTATTGTTGATTTGATAAATTAAATGAGAAACCATTTTCATGGCAAACAAAGGCTACAAAAGCTCATACTTTGGATTATGAACCATTTTATCCTACTCTTTGGTTCTTTCGAAAAAGTCACGTAGGTATAAAATAAAATAAATCACGACGTTTCGGGTGCAACACAAGCGTCTGTCATCAGGTGGGAAAGCATGGTCTGCTCCTGAGGCAGACTGTTTTAAAAGGTTTGAAATGGGTGTAGCTCAAGGGTTATAAAGAAGTGGCCAGGGCTAGTGATGTTAATGTGAGAAATTAGCATGTAACTGTAAGATAGAAGAACGGCCTCCTAATTGAGGGCACGGAAGTGGCTATGTTAATGTGAGGGATTAGCATGATTTTTTTAACACCTGATGATTGCTTGTGTTGAAACGTCGTGAGATTTTTTTAAATATTTGTATTATTTTATTATTTCCCTTCTACGTGACTTTACCGAAAGAACCAAGAATATGATTAGCATGATGTTCATGTGAGAAATTATCATGTAAAAGTAAGCTAGGAGAGTGGCCTCCTAGACGAGGGCACCGAAGTGGCTATGTTAATGTGAGGGATTAGCATGATGTTAAAGTGAGAAATTAGAGGGTACATAAGTGGCTATGTTAATGTAAGGGATTAGCATGATGTGGTAAGAGGTTAAATAGGTAAGATAGGGGGGAGGAGCAAGGGAGGGGGGGGTAGGGGGAGGGGAGCGTTGCGTGGACGCTAGGAGAGGGAGACGTGAAGCTGGACGGCGGGGGGGAAGGGAGCTGGGCTGGGAGTGGGATGCTGATAGTGCTCGTGGTACACGGGGGGGGGGGGGAGGATGCTACAACAAAGCAGCAACAGTACCAATAAAGGCAACTTTACCGAAAGAACCAAAGAGTACAGAACAGCATAGCTGTACAGATTTTGTCGGTCTGTGGAATAGCATAATATAGCAGTAAAATTTAGATAAATATAGCAATCAAACTTGTCAAAGGGTTTGAACGTATATATACTGGTGATTTAAAAAGGTTACGAAGTCAAATATGATCGTACTTTTTGGGTCTTTCGGTAAAGTCACGTAGATAGAAAAATAATAGATCACGACATTTTGATCGCAACACAATCGTCTTCAGGTGAGAGAGAGAAAGCTGCTGAGACAAGGTGGGGCTAGAGATGGTCCCCCAGTCTCTGTGGAGGACAATCTCTAGCCCACCCACCTACCCTGAGGCTGCACCCATCTCAGGCCTTTATAAGACCTTGTTAGAAAGACAGTTTTTTTATTCGCGTGTGATAGTTGTATAAGTTAAGCAGGTTATAACATATTCAGCTGGAAAAGTGATGTTTAATGACAATTAGTTTTTTTGTTATTATAGATTACTTTATGAATAGAGCATTTAGAATTACTTTCTATAGTATGCTAGAAAAAAATATTTGTCACGTTATAATAAACTTGTTTCCACCACTTGACATGACAACCGTGCCGCATATATTACCTGGGTTGACGACCTGGTCCTGTATCTACAATTTTTGTATCACTGGACTTCTTGGATATGTCTTGTTGGGATTTATTCCAGCCACCTGTGAACAGTACAAATTTTGCACATGAGATCGAGATGTGTTATGATTGTCTAACAACGTTTACTTGTATTGATTTAATTCCACTTTACCCCTTTGAACATGTTTTAAAGCAAAAACTGTCATCACTTTCTTGACATATCCATATTAAAATACTGCAATCATGCAATAATAGCTATCATTATTAGCCTTTGGCATTTGTCATCTACAACAGTATTTCGTTAATCTTCAACTTCTACTTAATGCCCTAAAACGGGTCCTCAACGCTAAAAAAAAATATTTTCTCCGGCTGCCCCAAAGCTGTATTGCCACCTATGCACATTGTGTATTAAGCAGGTGGACAACTTTCAATATCGAGGCAGTATGCGGATTCAAAACTCTCTTTAAGGCCCACTTTGATCACGTGCCCAAGAAAACTGAATGTAGTTAATGCCACCATTCTGGCCATATTTATTTATATCAGCAAATCTGACATTTTTTTTTCAGCATTATAATTTATATCCTTGTTTTTTTAAATAAAATTTTGGATAATAATATTTCTACCTTGCCGTGAGTACCTTGGGCTAAAGTGTGTCACCTTATCTGGCTCATTTTAAATATGTATATTGGTACACTCCATGCAATCTTATGTGCTTCTTCCATCATATGGTGTCCACCAAGCAGCCTAAACAGTCTGCATTTACGCCAGAAGAAGGCATTTGATGCAGTGCATCAGGAGACATTTTAGGAAGTCCTGCGACTCTTTGGGAATTTCACAAAATATTACATGTGGGGGTGTGCCAGCATACAGGAGTATTGCACAGCATGGTGGGTATATCTTTGTCTTTTGCCCAGTGATTTTTGTGTGCGTCAGGGGTATGTCCTTGCTCCTATTGCCTTCAATACCTGCATGTACTGGGTGTTCTGTTGTAAAGTGAATAGTAGTCTGCATGGCACATATTTTCGGGAGGTGAGGGAAACCAACCTTTACTCTTCTGAGGATTATGTGATTGATGTGGAGTCACTGGATGTCCATACGTTGGCTCTTGAAGTCCTGGTTGTAGAGACAAAGTCGTTAGGAAAGCAGGTCTCCTGGTTAAAAAAAAACACCCAGGCTTTCCCTTATTCCTTGGATGGTGGTGTACAGTGTTTTCTTGTGCGCTTGTGTTGTGACAGCTTTGTGTCGTTGTAATGCTGAAGATGTACTATAGTGAGGGTTATGATGGGGAGTGCTAATGATGATGATGATGCAACAGTTGCTTTGAAAACAGGTACGTAGCCAATCCGGGAGATTATGCATATGGGATGGCTGTCATACTACACTGGTTGTGCTGTTACATCGACACAGGTTTAAATAGGCCCCACAACTAATCAGAGCAAGGAAGAAAAGTCATAGGAATGAGACTGGTCAAATAACACCCCGTGATTTCAAATCTCATTTGTCTGGCAGACGTTCTGGTCATAGATCAATAAGATGGAGTAATACAATTGTAGAGGAGAGAAATACGTGGTGCACACAGTTAAGTGGGTGCAACTGAGGGCAAACAGGTATGCACGTTGCAACATGAGGTTTGCACAGACAACCGCCAGTAATTAAGTGGAGAAGCGGGTGCAACCGAGGTCGAACAGGTGGGTACGCTGTGACTGGAGGTTTGCGCCTAGGAGACGGGAGATGGGGGTGATAAGGGATTAATGGGGCAACAGGCATCAAGCTGATGGGAGCTTAAGTGGAAACACGTGAGGACTCGGAATGAGCAGATAAATGAGGTGCAGAATAGATGAGAGTGGGGAAAAGTCAAGTATATAAGGGGGCGTGTGTGTGAGCGAGGGGAGTTGATGCCAGGGAACCAAGAGTGAAGGCATCTCGCCGCTGCCGCTCCAGCCGTCAACGGGACCTCAACCCTTACGTCGTCGCCGGGCGGGTGTTGTCTGAACCCACTGCCCGGGGCAGATGGGTGAGCGGGTATGAGGGAGCATAGGTGAGGGCAGCAGTGGAGATGCAGAGATGCTGAGTGCGAAGCTGCTGTATGCAGAGTCGCTGAGTGCGAAGTTGCTGTGTGCCGAGTCGCTGAGAGCAGAGCTGCTGAGTGCAGGATAAATGAGGTGCAGAATAGATAATAGCGGGGAAAAGTCAAGTATATGTGACCGTACAGATAGTTATAGGAGTGCCTATCACTGTCGCAAGAACAGGTGAATAAAGTGTAAGCAGGTGACTTGTTACAACATGTCGGTGTGAGTAATTTTTGAAGACAATACACAATTTTGGTCAACTCATGAGGACAGTCAAAAAGAAGGACTTGAGTCTTGTTACCATTTTAGTTGAAAAAAAATCTTCTGCAAACAAGAAGTTATGAATGAGTGATAAAAGTATATATGTCACTGATGCAGTCAGGTCTCAGCTGAAATTATTTGTCAGTGTCGTCTCTAACAGTCGGAGTAAAACCCCAGAAATCGAAGCATAGCTCCAAGTGGAGCCAAATCGGTCCGAGTGTCATTTTTTGAGGAACCCCAAATGAAACTGTGGCCAGCAGAGTTCCACAGGTCATTTACCACCCTAAACAAAGCAGCATCCGTGAAATTCCATGATCTGAATCCCGGTTGATAGGGGTCAAGCAGATGCTTAGTTAAATTAACGTAACAATTTAATGCTATGTAATGTCTATTTTTTCTATTAGGGGATATTTATATTTCACACTTGAAATGGTTACTTACCGAGATTTTCAATCCAATCCTGAAGCTCCGGATGGTAATTATTTTTCACATCTCTGAGCGATTGCAGAAAATTCTTGCAATTCTCCTCTTGGCTGTCAATGAAGTGGTCGAGCAGAAAGCGAGACTGCTTCTTAGAGTCACTGATTTCCTTAACCTGTTTATAAACGTCTCGGTGAATTAGTTCTTTACTGTCCAGTTCATCCAGCAAGTCGGAGGGCTCTTCGCTGATCCATTCTATCAGTTTTCTTTTGCTTGCGCGGATCACGTCCCGCCAATAAGAATCATCTTCTGCAGTGTCTGTTCAATTACAAAGGGAGCACAACAGTTGAATAAGTTAGGTTTCTGCTTCACTTATTCAATAGAATGAATTGCAAAATTCTAAAATTATTCATATGAATCAGCCATTTCTATTTGCTGAACAGAGCATTAACCTTGTGATGCTACAATCTATATCTTTTTTGCACACCAGCTCATCTCATCACTCTATCACCATTATTCTCACAATCTCTGACATTATCCAAGTTCTTGGTGCCAACATTGTCGAATATTTGCTATCGTTCCTTTTAGTGGTGAATCCTCCCCAAGTCCATTTAGTCCACAGGATTGATAACATTTGCATTTTGTTCTCGAATCCATGTGCCTAGTTTTCTGTCTCTAGTTGTAATTTCCAGCGAACATTTCCCCACGGATTTTTTAAATAAAATGCAGTGTTTGTTCTATAAGCGTAATCAGTAAATTGTAAAATCCAAATGGCATAACAAATTGGTTTGTTGCTTTTCATTCTAATTTTCCAAAAGGAGTCACTTGATGGCACAAAAGTGCAAAAAGTGCCATCAAGTGGCATTTGTGGTCTTAGTCATTTGTCACATTATGGGCGCAATTTAAATGCAAGTAATTGTTGGACTTCTTAAGATATGTTACATCACGTTTGTTTAACTTTTAAAAATACAAACACGATTACATGTACGATTTTATATCTTTTAAAATTACAACAGTGAGTTAAACCACAATTGTGCTTATAATTAGAAATTTGATACCTATAACATCTTCTTTCAGGGCTGTTTTTCTAACTTGTAGTACATGTACCACTGGAGGTACGTGTGACCTCTCTTGGGGGTACACAAAACCAAAGTACACAATGGGTGTGGTTACATGGCTTAAAGTTACGTGAAGTTTATATATATGTGTATGTATGTTGAACTTCTATTGCACCATACATTTCCAACTAAACAAACTATGTTCATCACTGTTGCCATCTAATTCCCAAATATGTCTAGAGCATTTGACAGTGTGAATCACGGTACAATGTTGCAAAGCCTAAAATTCCTATTTTGTTCATATTCTGCAATAAACTGGTCATAACCCCACCACCACCTGACAGCCGATTAGCAAGGTTTGTCATGTAAACAAAACTTGCCAATTAGTTACAACTTCAGCACACCGTTGTGTTGGAGCATGAACCACAGCATTTGCAACTTGAGTGGCATTTCCCTAGTGATTATAACCAGCTTCATCAGGCAATTTCCAAGAATTGTGAAGACTTCTTCCTATTTTTGTTCTTAAACAGAGTCACGGTGACATCATCACTGTCACATTACCTCAATTTCAATAGATTGTATAATTAGTCTAGACCAGTAATAATTAGTTTTACACAACACATCAATATTATCAAAATCATGTTGGCAAGCATGTTTTGCAACTACTTAGTTGTGTTTGTGAGTATATTATATTTCTTTGGTGTTCTATTCATCTTATGCTAAGCTGTCGTCCCGTCTGTCTAACATAGCATTGGCCACAGGAGCACTGAATCCAGTGCACACCGTCTGTTGATAGTTTCGGTAATTTATATTTCGTATGAGATATTCGTTTTGTAATATATGTACTGTGACAAATCTCACTCGGATTTTATTTTTTTCCAAAAATGTGGCAAGTTTATAAGTTACTTCTGCAATGCACGGTATTTTAATAATTGTAATGACTTGATACATTTCAACATTTGTATTGTTTTATTTAGTTTTGGCATTCAAAAATTATCTTAACCGTTCTGATAGCCATAGGCTCAGTGCTGCTTGGAAGCGTATTAGGTAACTAGCAGGAACCCGCGAGGATTTAATTATGAGAAGAGCGCTACTCATCAGTAAACTCTTACAATTTAACACGCACACACACTCATTTTCACACGCACACACAAAGAAAAATATCTCCCATAGCCTTAACATACTATCAGGGCAATTGTTGTTAGCGAACAGCACCTATGATGGCCGGCACAGCACATATTTTTGGTACTTTGCTGTTCTCAATTATTTTGTCAACCTTGAGCCTAGTCATCTCTGCCTCATTATGTGGAAGGTGTCTTACCGCTGATTCCACCTCAGCAATGATCTCATCTACTGGAATTGTGCGTGGGGTAACAGCAAAGTGAAGCCTTTATAAAGGACAAAAATCATGTCGCTGGTTAAATTAGTGTTAGTTTAGTTCATTACAGTTTTTGTTTTAAAAAAATGTGGTTATTAGTTGGGAATTGTTGGTTGTGAAGTCTACAGATTGGTGTGTTATAGTATCGATTATATTTCAATAATTTCTGGATACAGTATTGCTGATATGTAAGTGCAAGTGCTTTAGAGATTCAGCAATGTGAGACAATTCACTCCTGTCGTGCTGTATTCTCTCTAGTAATAATAATTCGCTAGCTTTGTGTAGTGTTTGGTTAGCTTTCACAGACTTTATGTGATTTGTTATTTTGACTGTTTGGTGTTACCTTTGAATCTGTACGTGGAAATCTTTGAAACAAGAGCACTTGCCTCAAATACATTACATTAAAACCATATTTTTGGTTTAGATATGTTGATGACACTTTGGTTGCATGGTCACATGGTAAAGATACAATTGATGATTTGAAGCTTTCGTGACTGCAGGAATCCATACTCTTTGGTTCTTTCAGTAAAGTCACGTAGGTAGAAATAAAATAAAATAAATCACGACGTTTCGAACGCAACACAAGCGCCCGTCTTCAGGTGAAAATCAAGACAGCAGACATCGCAGCTGAAGACGGGTGGTTGGCGAAAGGCCAGGCCATCGGCCACCGCGAAAGATATTTGACGCCCACCAGTAAATACTTATTGCCGCGAGGAGTTGTAGAAAATGGACCAAGGATATCAAGAGCGACCAGCTCATTTATGCTGGAAACTTGAATGGATTGCAAAGATGGATAACAGCGTTTGGACGGGGGTTTCTGCCGTGCACACCACACACACCCCTTCAAAACATTAGCGACATCTTCTGCCATGCCTGGCCAGAAGAAGTCGAGCTTAAGTGTGGCTAGCATCTTATGCACACGCAAGTCGTTCGTGCACAGCCCAGATTACTTTACCCCTTAGGGCAGTGGTCACGACAATGTTGTAACGGCACAACCCTCCATCCCAATCCATGAGCAACCCGCCTCCGAGGATGACAGAGGCTACACCCCGTCGATCCCCACCCCCGTCTGCCTCCTTGACCCGGCATCGTAACTTAAACAGGGAAGCGTCCTCAACCTGGAGGCGCCCCCACTCCGCATGGTATGGTTCAAGCCAATAACGGCATCACATACCACAGGACCGTCGGCTTCCTCAGAGGTGTCAACCTCGGCCGACGCCGAAAAGGGGGAAGGGGGGCGAGTCCTCGACAGGCGCCTTACAGCACTCCGAGCCCGAGAAACAAGCGCACCCATCGCTCGTTGGTAATCGCGACAGGGCATCCGCGTTCATGTGTCGGATACATTTGTGATAGGAAACAGTAAAGGAATAGTCCTGGAGGACTTCCAACCAACGTGAAAGTTGGCAAGACGGCTGCTCAATATGCAGTGCATACTGTAGTGCTTCATGGCCAGAGCGCACCTCAAAGCGTCTGCCATAAAGATAAGGGCGATACTGTTGCACAAAAAAACAATAGCAAAAATTTGCCGGCGTGTGACACAGTACCATTGTTCGGCCGGAAACAGCAATCTTCTGCCATATGCCACAACACTCTCGACGCCATTAACGACTTGAGACAGAACAGCACCAATTCCGGTGTTGCTAGCGTCCGTATCAAGTACGAACGGCAAGGAAAAGTCGGGGTAACGGAGGGGAGGGGAGTTCACCAAGCAATCCCAGAGAGCAACAAATGCGGCCTCCTCCTCCTACCTCCAATGGAACTTCTGACCCTTTGCCGTCAGGGCGTGGAGAGGTTTGGTGATAGTGGCTAACCCGATGACAAAATGGCGGTAATAGGACGCAAATCCAATGAAACTCCGCACCTCCCCCACCGACGTGGGGGTCGGCCAAGTACGAACACACACGGTTTTGTCTGGGTCCATCGGTACCCCTGATTTACTGACTATGTGGCCAATATACCGAACCGATTTTTGGAGCAGGTGACACTTCTGTGGTTTAAATTTGAGATTCGCCGCATGCCTCTTAAGAAAGGCAGCACGTAACCATTCCAGATGTTCTTTAAACGTAAGGCTGAAAACGATAACATCCTCCAGATATGTTAGACACGAGTCCCACTGGAGGCCCGCTAGAACTAGTTCCATCAATCACTGGAACGAGGCTGGAGCGGAGTGAAGACCCATCGGAAGATGATTTAATTCAAACAAGCCTTGTGATGTATGAAAGGCTGTCTTGGGCTTAGAGGATTAATCGAAGGGCAACTGCCAAAATCCGGATAGCAGGTCAAGAGTCGAAAAAAAATGTGCTCCCGCTAGAGCATCCTGGGAATTGTCCATCCGAGGAAGAGGGTACGCTTCAGCCACAGATTTTATTCAGCTTACGGAAGTCAACACAGAAGCACAAACTACCATCCTGCTTTTTAACAAGAACAATCGGGGCTCCCCACGGGCTGGTGGACAGCAAAATGATATCTGCGGCCAACATTTCGAAAACCGCCAGCCGTACATGTTCTTTTTACGTAGGGCTCAGCCGGTAGGGGTTCTGCCAGATAGGAGCGGCGTCGCCCATATCGATGTGGTGACTCAGAAGCGTACTGCCACCAATGTCAAATTGGCCCTTGCTAAAAACATCGGAGAATTCACCCAAAAGCGCCTTCAACTCCTCCCTCTGGGACTCGGACAATTCAGAATTTTCGGAACAAAGCGTATCCATCCATTTTTCATCTGAAACCTGTCGCGGCTTCGTATTCTACGCGACCCCCACACCGCCAACGATGTTTCCCAACCCTGCATTCAGGACTTGAATGAATGGTTCCTGGTCATTGGATACCAGAGTCTGGTTTTTCACCAACATCAACCTACGAATGGCTTTGTTTGAGGGTCCTAGGAGGATTCCTACCGCAGTCGCCTCCTAATCTAGCGGCTTCCGCAATCGTTAAGGAACCAACATTTGCGCGTCAGGTGGAATCTTTACGGTCTTACTCGCAAGCGCTTGTACAGTAGCATTGACCGTGCACAATCGTGTGGGAGAAGGGAAAACGGCCATTCGATGGCCCAATGGTAACTCAAGGAAACCTTGATCATTCAAAAATATTCAAGGGCATCTTCCTCAAGTAGTCATTCCTGAGCAAGCAAGGGACGTTAATACAAAAACTGGTCCCGTTAATTTGATATCTTCAATACACACCTCCGCTGTTATTTTCCCAATGATGCCCAATGAGCCGCCATTTGCAGCAAAGCACGGAACACTGATGGGACATAGGGTACGACATTTAGGGGGCAAAATGTAAAAAATTAACTCGGAAATGATAGTCGCGGATGCACCAGCATCGACGAGCATTCTGATTTCAACTCCCTCTATCATTCCGATAACAGCGGATGAACCTACAATCGTCGAAACCACTCTATGGGCCAACTCTGACCACTGACCCAGTCGGAGTGGCCAATCAGCCCAAGCAAAATGTGAACCCTCATGCACCGACACGACGAGAAGGAAACCTGACCGAACGCGATGAGTGAGATGGATTCAGGGGCCGAGTGTGTGATGTGTCGCCTTCAGGTATAATGGAGTGGAGGATGGTCGGGCGGATGACTGTGGTGGTCCAGGGAGGCATCATCGCGGCACGTGGCAGCCCGACGAGATGCGTCCTGGCAGTCTGCAGTTGTATCACATGACGAGCCTGCTCCCAGAACGAGGAGAGGTCTTTCACCGTCGAAGTTGTTCATCACGTCGCACCATGCCGTCCCCTCGCCGGCATCTGCCTTGGGTCGATGCGCAGGTTTGGACGGGCTCCACATCTTCGGGTGTATCACATGCCTCATGAGGCGTTGCAAGCGCAGGTGTACCTGGATGCATCTTGTCACCTTGAGAGAAGACAAATTGTCTTCGTCGATGGCCTGCAGGATGATGTTGAGGTCCTTTGCAAACGTCAACAATCTCTCGAGGACCAGCAAGTCGACTCCGTCGTGGTCCATCTTCAGGAAGGCAGTCTTTGCTCGTACCAATAGTGCACTATGGAAGGCGAGGGGTGTCTCGGCCTCCCCCCTCCTCCGCGCAGCAAACTTATGGCGCACGTTTGATGGCGGTTCATAAATTGCCGCCATTTAAGCAAAGGCTTGTTGTAGCATGGCCCTCTCTGGCGGCGGGATGGTGAGAATGCCGCTAAGGCATTGTTAAGCGTGGCGGCAGCGCTCTCAGCGCCTCTGGCGCTTGAAGGCCACCCAGTCGCCTTCGGTGGCTGATAATTATTTAACAAAGGGTAGTCGTCACCTGAGAGATGGAATGTCAGCAGGCAAACTCGACGCAGTCTCAGATTTGGTGGCCGTTTGCACGGGCTACGCCACAGAGATTTCCCGCTGGTGGGAAACGATGACGGGATGCTCGACCCTGTGCAGCTCCGGTGTTCTCTCCTCCACCGCTGGCTCTTCACGGTCGAGCTCCACGACGATCGCAGCCATGGCCTCGAGGAGTCCCGCGAGGCTGAAGCAGAATATGCGGCGCTCTCTCCCCCATGGCGGTGAGCTGTCGCTGGAATGGTCGTTGGGATGCTCCATCGACAGCGCCTCACTCCCTTTTTTCAGGGTCGCCATCCCCGGGGCTGTCTGAGGAATAACGCCTTCATCGTCCTCGTCGTCTGACGTCCTGGTATGTAGTCTGCACAACCTAACTCGGCTATCCTGCTAACAAAATAACGTTTGGCCACTTCCGACACCAGTTGTAGTGAGTTAAACTGAGTCACAGATGTACAATTTGGAGGCAACACATTTATTTAATTTCAACACACGGGGTAACTTCTCCTTAACAGAATAACAACCTATGGAGGTGACCACCAGGCTAACACATGTTGGAGACTCGGAAAACGTAGAACGTAGACGAAGGTTTCTTCCAGGATGAATAACAACGCTGGTGCCTCTGGGGGACCCGGCTTATATCTTCTGCAGTGTGGCTGGCTCTACCCTTTGCCACGACCACCTTACAGAATCCTTGAGCAGGATCTAGACCCCGACCACGTGACCACCCCTAGCCCCCACTTGAGGACCCTTTGTAGACTTAACTGGTCACGTGTCCTCTCGGGTCAACCAGAGTACCATAGCCTTTAGTAACTTCATTCCTACGGCCAGCACTCCCACACCCTGTCCTTTAGGTTTGGCACTCACCAGGCCCCTCTAAGGCCGGTACTACACCCACACCATTGTGGTATCTGCGATGTCGTTACACCGCACACTGTGCCTCTCTAGAGCAGGCACTGCACAGTGACATCCCGCGATGTCACTACAATAATATTGGTCGCGAAAACCTACGTTAAACTGATACACGGTTTAGTTGCATGCTTATTTCGGTAATAGTATGTTGATTAACTGTGACTAACCCAACCGGTAATGTGCTGAATATTCTCAAATTAACATAATCCATGATAACGTATATGATTACATTAATCTTCCTCTGATATTCACACCTAATGGTGATGACATCACCTTACTATATTCAAGATTGGAAATAGGAAGAGTTCTTTACTAATCTGGCAGATTGCCTGATGAAACTGGTTGTAATCACCAGCGAAACGTTGTACTCATATTGTCAATTCTGTGGGTTTACTCTCCAACACACCGGTGCGCTGAAGAAGTAACTAATTGGCACGTTGTGTTTACATCACAAACCTTACTAATTGGCTGTGTCTGGTGGTGGTGTGTTTATTTATATTTACGCGATCTAACCCAAGAAAACCTTTATTATGAATAATATTGGTCGCGAAAGCCTACGTGTTAAACGCAATACACTGGATTTGCAACTATTTATCTTACTGAAAATTGTCTTTGTCCATAATAAATCAAGGGAGTTTGGCACTATCCTGATTTCTCTACATCAAAATTCTAGGCATGTTCAATCTGCACTCTGACATTAACTGGTTTTCTGATAACACAGACCTGATGGTCTCCGGAAATGGAGGAGTTACAACAGTATCTATAAAATGACCTACATAATCTTAACATTAAACTTAATGACTTAAAGCTTTCATGTCTTTTGGTAAAGTCACGTAGATAGAAAAATAATCAAATATCACGACGTTTTGATTCCAACACAAACAATCGTCATCAGGTAAAAAAATAGTGGGAGAGCTGCTGAGGCAGGATGTTATAAAGTTTTGAGATGGGTGTAGCCCAAGTGTCATAAGCGAGGTGAGTGGGGCTAGTGATACAATTTGCAAGTAAATGTAAGATCGGAGAGAGGTACCTCCACGACGACGAGGCTGCAGAGGTGGACATTGTATTGTGAGAGATTAGCATGTCAATGTAAGATCGCAACGCCACCGAGGAAAAATGTGAAATGCTGGCTGTGTGAGACATTTAACCTGTTAATGTAAAGACATTTAACCTGTGTAACACGAGAGAGTCCAAAATAACGACTAACATCGGCAAGTAGGATGGAAACATCACAGCCAGTTATGACTTAAACTGGTTAATAACGTCCTTCCAATGATTGCTCAGTTTGTACCCATCTTCTTGGTTGAAATTGTGTCTGTATTTATATATCTGGATGGCTTCATGAACGAATCTTTGCTGCTCGCCAGTGGGTTTGCAGAGTACCTTCGTCTTGGAAAAATCGATTTCGTGTGTGCCCACAGCGCTAAAACAATGATCAGCCATGGCTGAGGTATTGGTCCTACCGTGTTTCAAATCTGCCTTATGTTCACGCACATGGTCCGAGACATGTCGCTTAGTTTCCCCAATGTAACTACTGCCGCAGCCACAGCTCAGCTTGGAGACACCAGGGCATTGCATGTCTGGGATCACATCCTTCACAGATGGGATCAGATCACGAATTTTATGTACTGTGTTGAGTCGAACCTGGATCTTGTGTTTGTACTCTCTGGTTCTTTTGGTAAAGTCACGTAGGTAGAAATAATGTAAAATAAACCACGACGTGTCGAAAACAACACAAGCGTCCATCTTCAGGCAAAAAATGGTGAGAAAGCAGCCACAAGCAAGAGGTTATATAGGTTTGAGAAGGATTAGCAAGTCAAAATTAATGAGAATAGCATGTTAAAGTCAATGAGAGATAGCAAATTAAAGTCGTGTCTATGTGTAACAAAAGCAGCCATGTCGGCAGCTGCATGTCTATGTATAACAAAAAACGCATTGTATGATAAACATACAGCCGTATACATGGCTGTTTTTGTTACACATAGACATGCAACTGCCGACACGGCTGCTTTTGTTATACATAGACACGACTTTAATTTGCTATTTCTCATTGACTTTAACATGCTATTTTCATTAATCGATCTTACATTTACATGCAAATTGCATCACTAGCCCCGCCCACCTTGCTTATGACCCTTGGGCGACACCCATCTCAAACCTTTATAACATCCTGCCTCAGCAGCTCTCCCGCTATGTTTTCACCTGATAACGATTGCTTGTGTTGCGATCGAAACGTCGTGATATTTTATTATTTTTCTATCTATGTGTCTGTACTGAAAGACCCAAAGAATATGAATATTCAACTTAATGCCCTACAACGGGTCCTCAACACAAAAAAAGATAGTTATGTTATTCTCTAGCTGCCCCAAACGTGTCTCTACACCTATTGTGGCTCAGGAATCTCACGTATTGAGCAGATTTACAACTGTAAATATCTAGGCATTATTCTAGGCTTGAAACTGCCTTTAAGCACCCATATTGGCCACATGGCTATAAAGATGAAACCAAAATTGCATTCCGATACAAAAACAAATGCTTTTATCATCCTCGACTGCACCTGAATATAGTTAAACCCACCATCCTGCCCATATTTAATTATTGTGACACTATCTACTGCATATCTTCTGAATCTACCTCAAAACGTCTCATTCCATTATACCACTCTACTCTGTTTTTCCTTGACACCCATCATTGCATCCAGTATATTATCTTACATATGTCCCTGTAGATATCCGGAGAGACCAACACTGGGTTGTCTTCATCCTAAGCGTCCTCTTAAACAAATCTGCCAACTACCGGTACCTAAAAGATAACCCAGTTCCTCTAAATCCTTCCTGTAGCTTCAAAAGTGCCTCCTTATTCCTTTGGAATATTTCCATTGGCTAAAACTTTGCTGTATGCATTGCTGTTCCACGTTTCTGGAATACTCTTGCCACTCATCTATAGCTTGGTTCCTTCAACTCCCCATTTTTATTTCCCTATTAGGCAACCACATAAATATCATATTTGCACCTGTATCTAACTTTATTTATGACGCCTCTTGCTTCCATATGCTTTTTTTTCGATGTTCTTGTGTTTGTCACTGTTAGACTAAAATAGCGAGCTTGCTCGCCTAACTTTCTTCTGGAGCGTGTTGCTCTCATTGTTTTAGCATGGTTGGGTATGCCCAGCGCGAAAGAGGTTAAACATATAAACAGATACATATTTGCACTGTTTTTGATTATTATGGGTTTCATTCACGACCGTTTAATACCTCGCTTGTTAGTTGTGCAGTATTCCTGACGGACCCTGTACTTGTTCCCTTGCTCCAATATCGACTTTTGGTCTTTTGTTTTTATTGCTGCTGTGCTCATGTAGCATGGAACACCTCCAGCAACCAACTACGCCTCCCCCCGAGGCTCCTATGGAGAGTTGGCTGAGCCTCCAGGAATGGAGAGCGAGGGAGATGAATGGCCTGAGGGTGGCGGGGGAGGGGCTCCCTTACGTGTGCGGAGGCTAGGCCACCACCCGTCGCAACCCGGCCGTGGGGCTATGGGATCCCGGGCACTCAGGGGAAGCGGTATTCAACGATATAGGAGATGGGAATATGGTGTGCTGAAGTAGTAACTAATTGGCACATTGTTCACGTGACAAAACCTTATTGATTTGCTGAGTTTACGACACATTTACATTTATGCGATCTAACCAAAACTGCATCATGGATGGACGAGGACTTAGAGGTGCGCCAAGGTCAGCTCCGCCGAGTCAGTGGTCAGTTCCGGCTGCGGGCACAGGGCCACGTCACCCATCCTCAGTGGAGTCGTTAACGGGGACGAGCGACGACAGCGCGCAAGTACCAGCAGGAGATGGGAGCTCTCTCAGGCTGACCCCTGCCGCACCAGCGAGACCTGGGGTTGCATTGGCTCATCAATTTTCCCACCGTGCTCATGTATGAAAATATAGTCAATAATCCTGAAACAAAATGTAAGCTTTTAAATTGGCTGATTTTCTAACTTGGTTAGATCATGGTCGTGGGTTAGAATGCACATCCTTGATGGGTAAATGATCAATGCCTAACAATTTTTGGGAATGATAAATGGATCTTTGATGAGTGAAGAAGCGCCATTTCCCAAAACGTCACATTAGATGCATACTAGCTGGGGGGCCCCGTTACCTGGACCCAAGGAATGAGGTTGTTTCATAACATTACACATCACACTATCTACTGTATATAGCTCAGATATAATAAACGTATGTGTAATATTGTTGCATACCCTCATCATGTAAAATAGCTGAGCTGTCGACAGTAAATGGTGAGGGTATTAAGAGAAAATAAAAAGTGTTAATTGTCGAAGTAAAGTCACAAGTGATACATCGTTGAGAAATAAAAGACACATTGATGAGGTTTCAACCTTTCGTTTTAAAGCTTTCGTGACTGCAGGGATTCATCTTCTTGGTTCTTTCGGTAAAGTCACGTAGAATGGAAATAATAAAATAATAA
>JAAXLI020001266.1:11790-50036 GCA_014621495.2 Entosphenus tridentatus | reverse complement strand
GTACCTTGGCGCCATCGCCTGCTGAGCGTCGATAAGGCCTTGCGCATACGGCGTGACGACGCGCCCTTGAGCGGACCACTTCTCGGCGTCGCTGCGATGAGCGAAGGCCGTCGTCATCATGTCCTCCATGTGGTGCATGAGGAAGTGGAAGGGGTCCATCTCGCGAGCTGGGAGAGCCTCGCTGTTCGTGGACTCCACGAAGTTCGTCGTGCGCCAGCCGTACAATGGAGTTGTGTGCAGGTGCGGGTAGAGCGCCCATGTGCGTGGGTCGATCTTGTTGTAGTACGAGGCCGCCGCAGGCAGAGCTACGCCCAAGCAGCCCAAGGAGCTGCTGAACGCGGCTTCAGAGGCGCACCCTTGCGCATCGTAGATGATGCCTTGGAGATCGGGCGTGAACGCGGAGCCGATGGCGTCGACGCAGTTGTAGATCAAATGCCGCGTGCAGTGGATGAGCATGAGGTTCTTCCAATCTGAGGCAAGGATGCCTGTGCCACGGTCACAGAAGACCGGCGTGTCGTTGAGCTGGATGCCGTTGGTCGTACAGCAGTTGAGAAACCAGTCGTAGGCCTCCGCCGTCTCGGAGGGCACAAGCGCCACAGCGAGAAGGACGTTGCGGTTGTTGCTGTCGCGCCCGACGAGGACCAGCATGGTGCCGTTGTAGGCACGCGCCTTCATGTGCGACCCGTCAATGCCGACGACGCGTTGAAGACTTGGCTGCAGCGGGCGTGCGATCGGGTTGCAGATGAACGCACCCCAGAAGATGCCCGCGGCTTCTCGCACAGTGCAGGTCGTTGCGTTGAGCTTGCCGAACGTCTCCACCAGCGAGATGATGTACTCGAAGCCTGCGTGGGCCGCCATCTCGTTCGCCGCGATGCACGTGTCCTTGGCGCGGTACATCATCCTGGTTGGGACGATGACGCGAGCAACGTCGGCGACCTGGGCAATGACAGTTGGTGCGGAGGTCCGGGGGTTGGCGCGAAAGGCCGAACGGGCTGTCGTATTCGCCTCCACTTGGCGCTGCGTGATCTTAGCTGTGCCCGTGCAGCCGTGCTGATCCGTACAGAGCGCCGAGATGCGGAAGCCCTGTCGTACCCCCGTGAGCTTCGTCAGCTTCACCTTGAAGGAACAAGGCGTAGAGCTGGAGCAGATGATGGCAACGTGCCTTCCGCCGCTGCGCTTGACGTCAAGAACCGCGCGCTTGCCTTGCTGCAGCGCGAAGTCCTGGATGCCGTGGATGGCCTCACGGCGCGTTGTATAAGTCTTCTTGGGGTGGAGGGTTGCCATTCAAATGTAACCCGCTTTTCCCCTGTTTTGTGAAAATGTCTGTGAAAAATCGATTTTCACTGTGAACTCTTAATTTTCACGAGACAATATGTCCTTTTGGGAAAATGTCAAAACTGGGTGGTTTTAAAGCACCACCCTGTTTTGCCTGTCATTTTCCAAGACCACCCAGTTTTGTCATTTGCGATCCAGTTTTGTCGGCAAAAGTTAAAAACCACCCAGTTTTGACATTTTCCCTTTGGATCTCGGCCATACCTCGCTTTTGTCGCACCATATTGACACCGGTGCGACGCCTCCGATTTGTATGCACCCACATCGCATGAGCCCTGCTGAAAGGGAACACGTGCATGGCGCAGTAGACAAAATGTTGGCGGCGGATATTATTTCGCCGTCCAACAGTCCTCGGGGTGCACCGGTGGTACTGGTTAAGAAGAAAGATGGTGGAACGAGATTTTGTGTAGATTTCCGGTGGTTGAATAAGATATCCATGGCGGACGCATACCCCTTACCACGGATGGACGACTCATTGGACGCTTTATCAGGGGCAAATTTATTCTCCACCCTCGATCTGTCGTCGGACTTTTGGTAGCTTCCCCTCAATGACGCGTCGAAACCCAAGACGGCGTTCCGCACGCCACAAGGCCTCTTTGACTTTAACCGCTTACCTATGGGCTTGAATGCGGCACCGGCGACGTTCCAACGCCTGATGGAACTGGTACGGGCGGGACTGCAGTGGGAGACATGCCTCATATATTTAGACGATATCATCGTTTTCAGCCTCACGTTCGAGGAACACCTCCAACGCCTGGAGACTGTCTTTCAGAGGATGCGTTCGGCTGACCTAAAATTTAAACCAAAGAAATGCCACCTTTTGCAACACTCCGTCCGATACTTGGGTCACATCATCAGTTCAGACAGCGTGTCCACTGACCCTCAGAAAACGGAATGTGTCCGAGAGTGGCCCACACCCACTTCGGTGGGCGACGTTCGGTGCTTTATTGGGTTTGCATCCTACTATCGCCGGTTCGTTAAGAACTTCGCGACACTGGCTAAACCACTGCATGTTCTGACGGGGAAAAATCAGAGGTTTAAATGGGGTCCGGAGGAGGAACGCTCTTTTCACTCGCTTCGGGATCACCACGCCACGGTGCCTACGCTCGACTACCCAGACTTTTCCCAGCCGTTCATCTTTGACACGGATGCTAGCGATATCGGCATCGGGGCCGTTCTGTCGCAACGTAAAGATCGAGTCGAACGAGTGGTTGCAAACGGCAGCAGGCTTCTGTCCCCGGCCGAAACACGATATTGCGTGACGAGGCGGGAACTTTTGGCGATCGTACATTTTGTCCGGCTGTACCGGCCGTACCTGTATGGAAGGAAATTCCTCATTCGCACTGATCACACGGCTTTGGAATACTCGTTAAAATTGGACCAACCATCAGGCCAATTGGCTCGGTGGTTGGAATCGTTACAGGAATTTTACTTCGATATCACGTACCGCAAGGGTGCTCGCCATGCCAACGCGGACACGCTCTCCAGGTTACCACCCATTCCTCCATGCGCCTGTCTGATGGGTATGCACCACTGTGCAGCGCTGCCTACCTCGCCCTGTCCGGTTATGGGAGCGATGTCGAACGAAGACAGCCAGGATGTACCAGTAGGCACTGATGATACCCTGCGGCTGCCGCACTCGGTGTGGCTACGCGAGCAGGAGGCCGATGCCTCTCTGGCTCCGCTGCGGAAACTAATCGGGAAACCGAGAGCTCATTTGGCGGGATGGAAATGGCAGATGTTCCAGGGCCGGGCGGGACTATTGATGTGTACCAATGGATTGTCTGACCGATCACGCCTGGTCGTGCCTACATCCCTTCGCCATGACCTGCTCCGCACTCTGCGCGCTGACAAATGAATGCACCTCGGTGTGCAGAAGACTTTGGCCGCAATGCAGAAAGATTTATTTTGGCCCAGCATGACGGTAGACGTTAGCGACTTTGTCTGGTCATGCCATGATTGTGCAAAGAGGAAACCGCCTCGGAAACATTATGTGCCACCACTACGTTCGATTGAGGTATCCCGTATCAACGAACTAGTTGCTCTGGACATCCTGGGGCCGTTCCCTCCATCGGCTAGGGGCAACAAATACCTTCTGGTCGGGGTAGAATATTTTTCTCGATGGCCTATGGCCTGGCCTCTGCCTGACCAAACGGCCGCGTCCATCACTGATGCTTTCTTGAATGGTTATGTCATGGATAAAGGAGCACAGATCAGGGACGTAACTTCTCCTCCAAATTGCTCAATGATGTTTGCGCTGCGCTGGGCACAAATAAAATCTGTGCTTCTCCTTACCATCCGTAAACAGATGGCAAGGTGGAACAATTTAACCGCACCCTTTCGGCTATGCTTTGTCACACGGTGAGTGAAAAACAGACCGATTGGGACTTGCACATACCGGGCGTCCTAGCGGCATACCGCATGGTTCCGCACGCGTCCACGGGATATTCGCCATTTTTCCTGATGTATGGCCGTGAGAATGTACCCCCCATTGATGTGCAACTGGGTACGCCGAGTAAACAACCGTCCCTTTCCTTACCTGATCACATACGGGACTCGCTTGAACGGGTTAATGAGGCGCGAGAGGCCGCCAGGTGTGCGACGGCCCGTACGCAGGCAAGGAACGAGAAGTATGCGCATCGATCGCGTACTCACATGCCCTGGTCGGTGGGCGATCTGGCATGGCTCCACTGCCCTCAGGTGTCAGTGGGCACATCCCCTAAACTGCACAGGCCTTGGCGGGGTCCTGTGACGCTGGTGGACATTCGGAACCCACAGAGTGTTCGTGTCCAGTACGGAAAACGTCGTTGGTACGTCCATTCATCGCGACTCAAACCCTACGTTGACCCGCGGGCTGACCCCTCATCTCCACTTGTTGACCTGCCGGGGTCTGCTATGCCGAATGTGCCGCTTGCCTCACCCGTTGATCCCCAGCGGGGCTGTGTTGTGCCCCCGCAGATGAACAGGTTTTGAGGGATGATGAGACCCCCGCCGTCCCTCCTCCAATGGGACTTACCCCGGATATGACCGAAACCGAACAGTCTTCTTCTTCTCCACGCCAACCACCTCCTGCAGATCCGGTGGCAAGGCGACCATGCGCAGGAAGCGGAGAGGGTCCCGCGTCGCGTACGCGGTCGAAATCTCTTCCGTTTCGATAGCATTGATTGCCTTGCAGTCCTTTCTCTGTTGTTACCGCGCTACAGGGGCGCCCTAATGTGTGTCTTGTTCATGGGTGATTTTTATTTTAGTTTTTTTCGGCGCATAGATGCCTGTTTCACCGCTTTCCTTGTTAATGCGTCTTAGATGCCCTAATAATCAACTTTATTGGATCGGCTTGTCACCCTTTTCCCAGCTGAGACGGCTGACTTTTACACCGGGGGGCGGGGGGGGGGTGATGTAATAAGAGCCTATGTCTGGCTCACGTGGTGATCGGCTCTGCCGGTCCTGCTTTACAGCCAATGGGGGGAGAGCCTGGGAGCATGGCCCTGGCGTGATCGAGGGGTGCCAGCTAGGGTGATTGGTTCTGCTGGTTTTGGCCTCAGGCAATGGGAAGACAAGTTAGGGGCGTGGTTCCGGGAGTTGATGGGGAATCTAGAAGATTCGGCGCAGGCTACCAAGGATTTGCTGGAGCGTACCACTTGACCCAGGCATTAAATAAGGGGAGAGATGAACGACACGTGGTCAGACGAGAAACGAAGGAAGAGAGGGGCCACGCGCGAGTGGGGCTCCGAGTGCCACGTGGCTGTGCGTCTCTTGTGGTCTGTCTGTCCACTTCCCATTGCCTACCAGCAGCGGGGAGTAATTGTGAACTGGATTAAATAAAAGGACCGATTCCGAAAGTCGTCTCCAAGATCATTATTACACATATAACACCATTGTCTTATATATAAAAGTCTCCGCGCGCTCGCGCTTGCGGGGGATTTGGCTCTCGGACGGTGGGCTATATGTAGAAAAGAATTTGCCAGGCGGCACGCCCTAAGCCCTGCGGTGGGAATAGGCTATTTCCTTTTCCCGTCCCTAAACTTTAAAGTAGTTTCATTAACACATTTGTGCCGTTTCTATTATTAATTATTTACTTATTGCTCGACATCGACCGTACCAACTGACGCCAATTGCGTGGGGGGGGGGGCCCTGCCAAGTCATCCGCGTTCGCTTGAGCACACGAGCCACATTTTATTTTACGCGTTTAACATGGAATAGATATACACATCACGCTGTCGATTTCTCTTCACAGTGTGATCTCCACTTCCCCCCCCCCCACCCCAATGCATGCAGTTACTGATATAAAGTCCTTAGATATATTAATTTAATATTATTAAAGCAGTTACATAGTATTATTCTGGCGAGGGCGGGGGGATGGTGGGGGGGGGGGTAGCGGCCCAGCTCGCAGCCTGGCAACGTCTCACCTCCTCCGGCTTGCCAATCTAGGCGAGGCCGCGGGCTCTGCACGCGACGAGGCGTCACCACGCCAATGTAAAGTACAATTTTATTGCATCTTTCGCTAAGAACTCAGGTTTATTGTTTACTATTATTAAACAAATACGTTTACAAATATTACTATGATAATGTTTGTGTGCACATAACAACTCTGCTTCATTCTTTACTATTGTAGGGGTGGTACGCACCGGCGTGTAGCGAGCCATCGCGTGGCGGGTGCCTACATCACGGTCCGCATACGGGTGTCTACATCGCGGTCCGCACTAGCCCTGTCCTCGGGGAACAGAGGCCTATATAAGGCGATGCGCGGGAGCGCTCGGGGAGTTTGTACCAGTGAAGAAAGAAGACGGAGAAGCTGCCTAGAACCCTGGGACCCCTAGCCCCGCTTCCCTTATCAGGGCCGGGTCTCTGTGTGGCTCAGTGGTGAGACCCTGGGTACTCACAACCCGATGTCCTTGTCAGGGCCGGGTTGATGGGCCAGTGGTCGAGACCCGTACCCTGGCTAGGACGGGTCGGATAGCCTCCCCTAGAGCGTAGCCAGTGTTAGGCACGCATAGTCGTAGGTTGTATAGTTGACTGTGTTACGTAAGGAGTTATAATCAATAAGTGCTGCCCCGTCCACTCGTCTCCTGCCGTATTAATACATTACAACTGGCGTCAGAAGTGAAACAGTCTTCACGTGATGGATACCAGGAAGACTATTCGTACTCACGAGCAAGGACAGGAGGATGACCAGGAGGGGCCGGGCCACCAAGCTTCGGGGGGGGAAGCAGATGATGTGCCGACGCTGCAGCACCCGTCGCGGACGGCTGACACACCGCTCCAGCTACAGGATGGACTCCAGGATGCACACTCCTGCCTGGCCGAGTTGCTGCTCGCTGCTGCTTCCATTTTGGCGGAGATCACGGCATCTGGAGGAGGGAGGACTGCCGCGCGGGAGGAGAATTGGCGCCAAGCGCCGGCTCGCTCCAGCACCGCTCCGCACAGCAAGGATTAGCGCCAAAATCAGCTTTCCGCCACGGACACTGAAATTGACGCCATTTTCCCGCCTCGTTCGTTGACTGGCGGGAACCAGGAGCACCACGTGGGTGACGACTTCCACTTGCCGCCTCCCACGTCATCGGCGCGCGCCAGATGTTGCCATGACCAACCCACGGAAGGGGCCGCCATTTCCAGGTGCGACGGCGCTGCGCGGGAACTTCAGCAATCGGAGGAGGAGCAGGCGTTCCAACAGCGACTGCCTGCGTTGACGGCCTTCCAAGCTGAGGGGGGCGACTGGGGAGCCTTTCAACGGAGGTTCCTCGCTCACCAAGAGATGTTGGGGTGGTCCGATGCCACGGCGTTACGTGCGCTACCAGCGACTCTGGACAACGACGCTCTTGCCACCTTCAGGTCGACTCCGAGGTCTGGCCGCTCCACACTCCATGTCGCGCTTCACCTCATGGCCAGGGTCTATGGACCACCGTCGGCCTGCCGCCACCAATTCTACGCTCGGCGAAAAGGTGAAACGGAAACCCCTCTTGCCTACCGCACTGTGCTTGATGGTTACGGAACAACTTCTGGCGTTGGCGCAGGACTTGGGGGTTCCTATTAACGCGGCAGACGAGGTAGATATATGCTCGTTGCGGGTTGCTACGAGTATCCATGCGCACAAAGTCCTTAAGCGGAAGCGGCCTGTTGTTTGCGCATCAGCCTCGGTTCCCGCATCAGCTTCACTGCCCAGCGAACCCCAAGACGCTCTACCCCAAGAGGAGGCCTTCGTCACGGCACGATCGGGGGACTGGAGGTCTGGAGCTCGTTCGCCCCTGCGATCGCCCCGCAAGCTGGAGCAACCGAAAGCAGCGACGGCTCTCGTCAGGTATTACAACTGCGGCCTTCGAGGCCATGTTGCATCCGGGTGCCGGGCTCCACGTCGAAGCGCTACGGGACCTCGTCCAGACGACGCCCAAGGCCCTAAGTCGTCCCAACAGTCCCCGGCAAGTCGCGGCACTACACATGCTCGGCCCACTCACACGCTACACACGGGTCGCCGTGCCACGGCTAATGGCCCGTGGAATTCGGGTGCTGGTTCAGTGCGGGGAGGGGGGTTCGTACGGGAACTCGGACCGGGCCAATGGTCTGAGCTGGCCCATAGGGTAGTGGCTGCGTCGGCCGGTTCGTCCGTAGTTACTGGGTCGATTGAGGGAGTTGAGGTGCGGGTTTTGATTGACACGGGGGCGTCGGCAACGATCATTTCCGACCTTATTTATAACATTCTTCCCGTTCAATGTCGACCCTTACTCCCGGTAGACGTTCCATGTTATGCGGCGAATGGGGGATCTTTGGGTATTGTGGGTCAGATCCGGGTGGCTATTTGCATTGGGGATATTAAATTGTCGGGACCTGTCTTGGTCTCTTCTTCCCTGGCAGTTCCATGTTTATTGGGAACAGATTTTCTGGCTAAAATGCCCATTAAGATCCTCATTGATCAAGGTTGCATCGAGCTCCCCTCGGGTCGCCGCATAGCATTTTTGTCTTTCCTACCAAATTACGCATGGTTTGTGCGACGGTGCGGGCGATAGTAACCCAGACAGTACGCGTACCCCCGGGATCACAAATGCTGGTTCCCCTACGCTTGCGGAAACCTTTTGAAGTGGGTACGATGGAGCAGGGTGTACTGTTAGGTCCGTCTAACATAGCTGTCAGGGGTTTGGATTTGGCGGTGGCTCAGACGGTGGTGCGGGGAGACAGAGACCCTTTCGTTGTGGTTTTAAATGCGGGGTCACGAGCAGCTGTGATTCCACAGGGTACCGTGCTTGCTCATGCGGCACCGGTACCCGTGGGTGAGCAACTGATAGCGCAAGTTGATTCTGCTCCTGCTCCGCATCTTCAATCGGTGGGTGATCGGGAGTGGTTGGACTCACTGTGTGCCGGATCCTGTGACCTGTCTAGTTCACAGTTGGGGGCGTTGCGCGGCCTGTTACTCAAATTTTCGGACGTTTTCAGCAAGCATAAATATGACATTGGGTGCACTGACCTGTTACGTCACCACATTGACACGGGTGACGCGGCCCCCATTCGGCAAAATCCTTTCCGGCTGAGCCCAGCTGAGAAGGAACATGTGCAATCAGCTGTGAATGACATGCTGTCTGCCGGCATAATTTCGCCCTCATCTAGTCCGTGGGAGGCCCCCATCGTGCTTGTGAAAAAACATGATGGGTCCCTGCGGTTTTGCATTGATTTCCATCGCCTTAATAAGATCTCTGTGGCTGACGCATATCCGCTCCCCAGAATGGACGAATCCCTGGATGCTTTAGCGGGGGCACGATATTTTTCTACATTAGACCTGCTATCGGGATTCTGGCAACTGCCCCTTGACGAGGTGTCGAAACCCAAAACCGCGTTCCAGACACCTGTGGGCCTATTTCAGTTCAATCGGTTGCCGTTGGGACTCCATTCCGCCCCCGTCACGTTCCAGAGGTTAATGGAATTGGTTTTGTCGGGCCTTCAATGGGCTACCTGTTTAATTTACCTGGATGACGTCATCGTTTTCAGTAGAACGTTCGAAGAGCACCTCCAACGTTTGAGGGCAGTGTTCCTCAAGATGCGATCCGCTAAATTGAAGTTTAAACCGCAAAAATGCCACTTACTTCGGGAATCGGTACGGTATTTGGGGCACATCGTCGGCCGTTCGGGGATCTCCACTGATCCCGCTAAGACACATTGTGTCAGTTCTTGGCCAACGCCCACTTCGGTCAGCGAGGTCCGCAGTTTTATTGGGTTTGCCTCCTATTACCGCCGGTTCGTTGAACAGTTTGCCACCATAGCCAAACCCCTGCATGCTTTGACGGCGAAAGGTGTTAAGTTTTGCTGGGGTCCGGAGGAGGAGGCTGCTTTTTGCTCCCTTCGGGACGCCTTGGTGAGTGCTCCGCCCCTGTGTTACCCTGATTTCAACAAGCCGTTCTTGCTTGACACGGATGCCAGTAACACGGGCATTGGTGGAGTACTCTCCCAGGTGGTCGGGGGTGTCGAACGCGTGGTCGCCTACGGTAACAGGGTTTTGTCACCGGCGGAACAGCGCTACTGCGTGACCCGTCGCGAGTTACTGGCTATCGTGGTTTTTATCCAACAATTTTGACCATATCTCTACGGCCGACACTTTACTGTCCATATGGACCACGCGGCGCTTCAATACGCGCTGCGCGTTGCCCAGCCTTCGGGCCAGTTATCCCGGTGGTTGGAGGTCCTCCAGGACTACCAATTCACGACTACTTACCGTAAGGGGGTGCGCCATACCAACGCGGATGCCCTGTTGCGGTTGTCACCACGTGCGGAATGTGCGTGTCTTTTGGGATCGGGGCGTTGTAAACCCCAAACTGCCGGCCCCCCGGCAGCTCTGGTCGCCGCAGCCGATGCACCGCGACCCGAGGTTCCCTTCTCTCCGACGGGCGGGGACTCATTACTTGCAGTGTCTCTCGTTGAATGGGGCCGCCTCCAAATGGTCGACGCAAGGCGAATGGTTCTGAGGAGGGTGCAGTTGGCGTCGACTCATGGGTAATCAAACAGGGCCTCCTTATGAAATGGGACGGTATGTCCCTACGCCATAGGCTTGTGGTGCCATCTTCTATGCGGGGTAGGGTTGTTCTGGCTGCTCATGAACGACTGTTACATTTGGGATTTTACAAAACTCTTGCTCTGCTCCAGCGTGATTACTATTGGCCGGGTATGGGGAGTGATGTGTCCACCATACTCAAAGGGTGTGTGCAGTGCGCCCAGCAAAAACCGCCGCCCATTGCGGCTAATCCACCATTGCAATCCATTCAGGTCTCGCGCATCAATGAACTTGTTGCGCTGGATATTTTGGGACCCTTCCCGGTGACACCTAGGGGTAACAAGTACCTGCTGGTTGGCGTGGAATATTTCACTCGATGGCCCATGGCTTGGCCACTTGCCAACCAGTCGGCGGCGGCCGTGGCCGAGGCCTTTGTCCAGGGCTATGTCTTGGACAAAGGTGCCCCGGAGCGGTTGCTGACCAACCAGGGAAAACATTTTTCAGGTGTTCTATTACGGGAAGTGTGCGACCTTTTGGGTACTATAAAGGTGCGTACCTCCCCGTACCACCCACAGACTGATGGGATGGTGGAGCGGCTCCATAGAACGATTGCATCCATGTTGTGCCATCAGGTGTGCGAAGCTCAGGTGGATTGGGACTTAAAGATCCCAGGTGTCCTCGCCGCTTATAGGATGGCTCCCCACGCGGCGACAGGATTTTCTCCATTCTATCTCATGTATGGCCGGGATGCTGATCCGCCCGTGGATGCCCAATTGGGGATTTCTGAACCCCGTGCTAAGTCCAAATTGGCTGATCACATCAAATTTAACATTGCTAAGTTGGGCGAGGCACGGGAAGCAGCGACGCTCAACTCAAGATCTCACCAGATGGCGAACGAGCGGTTGCGTGCACAGCGGACGCACACGCATGAGTGGAAACCGGGCGATAAGGCCTGGTTGCACTGCCCGCAGGCGCTGTTGGCAACGTCCCCGAAACTGCTGAGGCCATGGCGGGGACCGGTCGAGGTTGTGTGGGTTGCGCGGCCCCAGTGTGTTCAGATTAGGTGGGGGAAGCGTTGTTGGTATGTTCACCCCTCCCGACTGAAACCTTTTACGGCGCCACATACCCTTCCTTCATGTCCAAATGGCCGAGCATGTGATGTGTCCGTTGACTCGGGGAGTGGGACGTCACCACCTGATCCTCACATGTCTCTGCCTGACCCACTCCCAGGTGTCTCGGAGTTGACGGCCTCTGACCGCCAGCAGTCGGATCCCCTGAGCACGTGCGGATCTGGGGAGCCCGATCCGAGCCTTCCTGGACTACCGGGGCCGCCGGTCGGACAAACTTGTCCGGCGCCGTATGACGGGCCAGCCAAGCGGACTCGCGCTAAATCGCGCCACTTCTCGTAACGGGGGGGGGGCCGATTCCGCCGGGTCGCCGCGTCACACAGCCCCTTTCTGACTGTCCGGACGTCCCGCTTCTACGGGGCGTGTGGGGTCGCGAGTGCGAGTCACAGGACGTCAGAACGTTAGTTTTTATGTACATATATATATATTTTTCCTCTCTCTCTCGTTGACATTGTACATGCGTTCTTCTTGAGTGTTGGGGGGTTGGGTTATTTATTGGGGCGTTCGTGTGTGTTCGTTGTTGCTGTTCGTGTTGTTGTTGCGTTGGGTTGGTTAATTGTTGTGTTGTTGTTACGGGGCGCACACAGGGTTCTGTTGATTTGTTCGGGGATGCATTCTTTATTGCATGAGGGGGTTTTGCAGCCGGGCCGGCTGTGAGCTATATGGTGGGGGGAGATGTAGGGGTGGTACGCACCGGCGTGTAGCGAGCCATCGCGTGGCGGGTGCCTACATCACGGTCCGCATACGGGTGTCTACATCGCGGTCCGCACTAGCCCCGTCCTCGGGGAACAGAGGCCTATATAAGGCGATGCGCGGGAGCGCTCGGGGAGTTTGTACCAGTGAAGAAAGAAGACGGAGAAGCTGCCTAGAACCCTGGGACCCCTAGCCCCGCTTCCCTTATCAGGGCTGGGTCTCTGTGTGGCTCAGTGGTGAGACCCTGGGAACTCACAACCCGATGTCCTTGTCAGGGCCGGGTTGATGGGCCAGTGGTCGAGACCCGTACCCTGGCTAGGACGGGTCGGATAGCCTCCCCTAGAGCGTAGCCAGTGTTAGGCACGCATAGTCGTAGGTTGTATAGTTGACTGTGTTACCTGCCGTATTAATACATTACACTATTATGAAACTAATAAGTTGCCTAATGCTGTATTACTATTATAATGTTCGTGTGCAGAAACTACATTCGTGTGCCTAAAGTCGATGTCTGTGTGTGTGAGTCCATATGTGTTTGTGTGCATGTAAGTCGATGGGTTTCTATGTGTGTGGGTCCATGTCTGTGTGTAAATCCATGTGTGTGTCTGTCTGTTGCAAACGAACAACGCCCCGTGTGTGTGTACATACAAGTGTTTGTGTGTGTGTGTCAGTCCATTTGTGTGCGTATCTGTCGCTGTGTGTTTTACTCCACATGTGTGTGTTAGTCCATACGTGTGTGTTTCACTCGATGTGTGTAAGTCAATGCGTGTGTGTGAGTCGATGTGTGTGCATAGCTCCATCTAAGTGTGTAAGTTAATGTGCGTTTGTGTGTCTATGTGTGTCAGTCGATGTGTGAGTGTTAATCCATGTGTGTGTATCTAAAGTAGATGTCTGTGTGTCACAGTCCATATGTCTATGTGTGTGTAGGGCAATGTGTGTGTCAGTATATGTATGTGTAAGTCCATGTGTTTGTGTGTGTGAGTCCATATGTCTGTGTGTCAGTCCATGGCTGTCTGTGTTAGTCGCTTTGTGTGCATGCCTCCATGTCAGTCAGTGTAAGTTCATTTCTTTGCGTGTCTGTAGGTCCATGTGTGCGTGTGAGTGAATGTATGTGCTTTATTTACCTGCTCAAGGCCTATGATACCATCAGGAGGCCTGGCCTCTGGGTTGTTCTTCATGCTTTCGGAGTCCCTCAAACTTTGCTCATGATCCTTAAGGACCTTCATGATGCTGAGCAGCCTCGCGTAAAACTACATGGCCGTCAGTCACAGCCATTCCCTCTACACCTTAGGGTGTGACAGGGATGTCCTCTGGCTCCACATTATTTAACATATCTTTTGAACACGTAGTTCGTGAAGCCTTCAATGGCTGTTCTCCAGGAATTACCATATGGTACAGATACAATGGGAAGCTGATCGATGCCCGGGTGCGGTCAAGGGATGGCTCTCTATTGCTCAACCATGTTATGTATGCTAATGCTTTGGTGATTGCCTCTCACTGCTGCTGAACCTGGAGCTTGCCACTAAGAGGTGGGGCCTTACCATCAGCCCCACCAAAACTAAGCACCTTCCTGGGTATTTTGGACTATCGGACACTCCACCCCCACAACTCCCAATTGGTGATGGGGCAGTTGTGGAGACAGTGGAGAGTTTCCCTGGGCAGTGTGCTAATGACCGGCTCCGGTTTAACAGCAGAGGTCTCACTCCAAATCAGTCGAGCTGCAGTATCTTTTCATTGGCTGCGTAACGCTGTGTGGAAGCTACCTGCTCTATTACTCCGTACGAAGCTTCAGGTCTTCTCGGCCATTGTCATTCCCTCCCTTCTCTACGCTTGCGAAACTTGGACCCCCCTAATGGAACATCTTCGCCGGTTAGAAACATTTAGGCTGGCCTGCCTACGATCCATCCTGGGTTTAACCAGGCTGCATTGTGTGAGGAGCTCACAATCCTTGAAAGATGTGGACAAAGTCCCATCGGTGACCTCCGGCAGGCAAGGCTGCGTTGCCTGAGTCATGTAGCCCGCATGGCCAGCCACCGCATGCCTAAACAGCTTTTGTTCCGCCGGATCGAGGGGGCTAAACAGGCGCGGCACGGGCTGGAGAAGACATGGAGTGATGTGCTACAGGAGGACTTGGAGCTGAGTCCACTTGCGGATGACTGGTACCAGCCGTGTCAAGATCGGCCACTGTGGAGGAGGCTCCTGAAGGACGCTACTGGCCAGTTGGAGGCAGTCACCCTCCAACAACAACGGAGGGCGGAGGAGCGACGCTCACAACAACGAGCGGAGCGCCGGGTTGTTGTTGTGTAACTCTATGTGTGTGTATCAATGGATGTGCTTGTGTAACTACATGTGTCTGCCTTTTTCGCCCGGGCAACGCCGGGTACTAACCTCTAGTAGCATATAAAAGGATAAAGTTCCTTAACTTTTGACGTGACCCAAGAAACTGTGGGCATGACTAAAGCAGTTTGACCATCTTCTTAAACAAAATTAGAAGTATTTATAACAGTTCCCAAGGGAAAAAAGATGGTAATTTATATGCCTCAATTATCCAATGAATTCTTTTTCATAAATGAGTTATGGGAACCCATTTGTCTTTTTTAATTCAAGTCCATTATAGTTTTAAATAGGTTTTCACTGTTCATACCATAATGTTTAACATAGCACCACAGATTGCATGACCCAACTGGCTTAGCCACATTCCACAGGTGACGTGCATTACGGCCTCTAATCCATTGGGATAAGACATTGTCGAGTATAGAAGAGGGAATTTTGTTTCTGGACATTAATTATGAAACAAGATATGTATAATATTTAGATATATTATATCTACTATAACAATTGCTATGAAATACAATTCGGCCAAAGTTGGAATATTGCTATTACATCGAGTAGGGACGACTCCGTCTCCAATTCACTTTACTCGATACAATTCCCATTTAAGCAGTCATATTTTTGATGATCCCACACTCAATGATTCACTTCATTTATTCGCTCACTGGAGGTCAGTCGCCTATTTATCACCCTTCATGCGCTTTATCCATCGTTCATATTGAATCAGAATTCACTGATTTATTCCACCACCAGTGATGAGGAATACGTCTACCAGACTGAATGCATTTTTTCATTCATGATCTTATGGTCGAATTTACTTTGTGTTCAACCACTGCACTGTAGGTGAATACATTTCTAATTCTGCTTCTTTCCTTGCACTCTTGGACTTTGAAATTCCCTCCTTTTATCTCGTTTTCCAAGATCTCCTACCTTGCTCAGTTTAAGAACCTCAATCTCTTATCTCTTACAAGTTTAATCATATTATGTTCTTCTTCTCATAATGTTATGGGCTTGCTGATGCCTGCTACTTCCTATTTTAAACTGTTAGATCTTTGCTCAACAACTATAACAGAATTAAACAAATAGTTTCTCCATTATCTAACCCAATCCTTATTAATGACAATAATATTTCTATCTACTGAGGATACGCTAAAAAAACTTCAGTTCTGCATGAATCAACATGAAAACATTCCTTGGCTCCACCTCATTCAACTCAAGATAGATAGCAAGATGTTCTTCGTTCAAAACTACATTACTCTCGCTCCAACCAGGCTGAAACAAACCCAGTTCATTCAGCTCACAAGTCTGGCTTGTGTCTGCTTGCTCGGGAATTAATCAGATATTTTGAAAAAAGTTCCGTCCAGGGTCTTGTCAGGGAGATGGTGCCCTGTGTATTTCCACTGATAGTGACCTGGTTTTGCGATTTGCACAATGACAACACCTACCTGGTGTTCCATATAATTCTTTGCCATAGGATAATATGTAGAACTAGCAGTAAGTACCCGGCGTTGCTCGGGCGAAAAAGACAGACACACACATCGCCCACCCCCCTGTTACCGTGTCCTTCCTCTAGTCCATTGTCTAGAAGGGCGCTTGCGCTTTTCTTGCTTAATATTCTGCCCTCCATCCTCCCCCCAATGTTGTGAGTAGCTCATTCCGGTTGGCCCAGTGAACCTTTTCTTTCTGCGCCCATACAATTTTAAACCAATTTTTGGGGCATCGCAATGTAACCTGTCCTGCGATGGCCAATCTCCTGGCACCGGGAAACCAAGAGATCTTGCCTCTAGGGGCCCTTCGAATTAAAACCCGATGTTCCAGGCAATCCCCCGCCAGGACACTACGTGAGTGCAAGTGCTGCGTGTGTGCGTGTGCTCAGGGCGGGGAGTAGTGGAAAATTGCGGCGCGTGCGGAGTTGCTCTGTGGTCGTGGCACCACACGAGCAGCAGTGCATGGTAGGCTGGGCTATTATTCCTGAAGGAGCGCACCTCAAATGAGCACGGTTGGCCAAGTACGGTGCAATAGAAGTTCAACGTACAGCAATCCGGTGCCAACTGAGGGGGTTAGCAATCAGTAAACATGAGAAATATGTACAATACTGTATAACACGTACAAAAATAACTAAAATGTTAATAGAGATACAAAATTACGTAATTACCTTTAATAATATTGCTGTACTGTAGTCCAGATAACGATGATGATGTTGACGATTGTGATGTTATGGTGGGATGGGGGGGTTATAGAGATGAGAGGCTTTTCCCCTCCTCAGGACTTTTTCTCGAAAATAAACTTTCCTTGCCCTATTCACATTACGTTCACCTTCACCGCCAGCTCAACGTTTAGGGGCCATGATTAAGGGCTTTGACGACTGCACACAACACTGAACGAAGCGGACAAGTACTGTATGTGCGCATAGGCCTCGGCAAGGTAAGGTAAAAGTTAAAAGGTAAAAACAACAAGCCTACCTTTACCCTACCTTTTACCTTACCACAATACAATCACTTTACCCTTACCTTTTACCCTTTAGCAGGTAAGGTACAAGGTTAAAGGTAAAAAGCAACGAGCTTACCTTTACCCTACCTTTTACCCTTACCCCATACAAATTACCCGATTACAGGGTAATTACTAGGGAACAACTACACATGAACACGGATTATAACGGTAAATGCTAGGTAGAGCGCTTTAATCATATAGAATACTCTCGATTATTCCAATTTTACACGCTTTCTTTTAACTCACTCTGTTGTCGTTGTCGTTATTGTTGTTGTTGTATCCTCAAATCTTGAAACTCAATTTTTACCCACTTCCTAATGTGGTATCGACTGCAAACTTGGTATACTTAGGTCATACAGATGACAATACTATATTCTATCATAAAACTATATATTTTGAAACAATCTTTTTTATTTGTTATGTTTCGGCTTGGCTCTAATTGTCCACGCTCAACTGACGTTGGCTGTAAATCACCACGGTCCCTTACGTTGTGGCGAGCTTCGGGGCTACTTCCTGGATCCGTGGAGTTCTGTCATTACTCATATATTTCATAAAAGCGTGTTTTTTTATCAAGTTTGTTTTAATCTTACTTTTTAAATGTAGGCCACGGACTGCGCAACGGAGCTTTTAGTGGTAAACAAGGTACCGTATTTACCGGGTAATACTTTGCGCTATCTTTACCCTACCGGGTAATTCTTCCGAGCTACCTTTACCCTACCCTTTACCTTACCCCTTGGCATGTCGACATCTTTACCCTTTACCTTTACCCTTTTACCCGGTAAAAAGGGTAAATTACCTTACCTTGCCGAGGCCTATGTGCGCAAGCGTGACTACACTGCCTTGTGCGCCCCCTGGGGTCGTGGATTCCTTAACAAGGCTGGAGATCTGAATCACTGCGAGTGGAAAACCAAACCATGGTTACGCGAAACCATATACCATGGTTGAGAAAACCATGGTTGGCGATGGATTGCTGTATTTGGAGTTTGCATGTTCTCCCAGTGGTCGCGTGGATTTTTCGCCGGGTCCTCTGTTTTTTTCCCACCACATTTAAAATCAACATCACGCGTTTAGAGTATTTGGCTGATAAAATAGGCACGTGATAAGCCACGTTGATGGAGCTATAATGTGGTCATGTCGCTCCTGAAAAAGAGCTATATAGCTCTGGTTAAATAAAAAAAGTACGTAGGACTTAATTTTTGACTGAGTAATCATGCATTACTGGGTCTGTTGAATATCTGGAGCGGACGAGAAGAACCACTTGGAAAATATTCCTGAGTTTGCTTGTGTTTGTCCTTCTGCTTTGCTGTATGCTAAAGTCACGTAGGTAAACATAAATCTCGTCTGTTAAAAGCTCTAACAAATAGGTGAATTTCCTCCCCGTAGAGGGTATTAATTCTAGATTTGAAGCTTTCGCGACTGCAAGGATTCATACTTTTAGGATTTTTCACGAAAGCTTCAAATCTAGAATTAATACCCTCTACGGGGAGGAATTTCACCTATCTGTTAGAGCTTTTAACAGACAACGAGATTTATTTTTACTTACGTGACTTTACCGAAAAAACCTAAGAGTATGAATCCTTGCAGTCACGAAAGCTTCAAATCTAGAATTAATACCCTCTACGGGGAGGAGTTTCACCTATCTGTTAGAGCTTTAAACAGACAACGAAATTTATTTTACCTACGTGACTTTACCGAAAAAACCTAAGAGTATGAATCCTTGCAGTCACAAAAGCTTCAAATCTATAATTGCTATATGCTCCATAATGGGACCTAAATTGTGGTCCGCCACACAGTGGCATGAAATGTAAAAATCACGACTATTCACACAAGCTACGTTCTTGATTTAGTTTCTGCCAATGTCCAAACACCACATTATTTTGGTCACTCAAAAATAACGTTTATTATTCGTTTTTGTTGAATTGTCGCATCGGGGGGTTACCATTTCATCTAAGATAGGATTTTTAGTTGCTTGAAATGCAGAAACTAGCTCGTCACATAGGGCTAGTAACAAACGATGTACAGCAAATGAATTAGGGTTGCTAAAATCGTTTTTATTCATAAGCGATAACCGATAATAATAAAAATTACCACGCTAAAAAATGTGTATCAAAAAACATAACACTTTACCGAATGTAACATTTAATTGAGAAAAGAAGGGAGCTGCCTTGGTTTAATGCTTAGCACTCTGGATATAATCTCCCAGCATCAACTTTTAAATAATGAGGCAAGAATATTAAATAGGCACCTTCCCCCCCTCTGCTCAGCATAAAGGGAACAAAGTCCCATTTTGTGCTGCTCACCCCAAGCTATAAATGCTTTGATAGTGCGATGTCTTTGTACTGTTCGCCGTTTGGCGTTCGCTGGTCTGACATTGGTGAGACTGGGCCCTAAAGAAGGCTGTCTCTGGTGTAGGACAATTCGTTTCAAAGACATTGCATACATTATCAAAGCATGTTTGTTTGTATGTATGTATGTTCAACACAAGTACGTGTGATTAATGCAGGCTTGATTGCTTGCAAAAGGTTCTATTTGGTGTTTGAATATCTTAACACCTGTATCATTGCCAGAAAGGGTAAACCTATTCTAATTGTTTCATACTTTGATACTGGCAAAAGGTGCGATTTTGAGACCCATTGTTTACGTTGCACTGCGACATTTAGGCGCTAGATGGCGCCCAAGCGTTAGCCTCCTGGACACTTACTGACCTACACTGTGAATATTTTCTTACCCTCATATTTACGTCGACTCTTTTTTTATATAGACGTGTAAACCATTGTTGAGATGATAAACAACTAATATCAATACATAAGTACAATAAACAACAAAATATATTATCATCAATAGTTAACACGTACTTTTCACACAGATGGTTGTAGAGTACAGATGTTCAATTGGCTGCCTATGTAGTCCCACGTTACGATCCAACATCCCATCTATAGTACTCAAACCTACTACTAAGAGTAGTAGGTTAAGTATCATATTATGCTTCGATGTAAGCACTTCAGATTTACGTTACGGTTTTTAGGAAGGCATCTTGGGCGTAAACCGGGGCATGCCTGTAATTTATTCTGAAAAGGGCTACCGGTTTAAGAGTTATTGCTTCACAACCGTAATATGAATAGAAAAACATAGATTCTTCTTTAGACTCCTTGTAATTGTTACTGTCCCAACCCCAGAAGACAATACCTATACAAAGAGGGTGGAATTGTCGCAACCATGAACATGATGGAGGCTCTACTTGTAGACAAAAACACCTGCAACTCATCTATGGCTCAATATACAAGCCCCTCACATAAAAGATTAAATGAGACCAAAATCTTGGTCTACTCAGAAAGAAATACAAGTTGCAGACCACAAAGGTGGACGTAATACAAATGGAAATTTGGAATTGGGTGACATAGTTTTGGTGTGTGACGATACCTGTACAGCCTTAGACTGTTGTCTCATTCAACCTGTATTCAACCACGACACGAACCATGAAAGTTTTTCTTGTCTCACAGATACACTTGGAATTCCCTACCAACCGCCTCTTATCTCAAGTTGTCACACCGTTGCTCAATTTAAGAATTGTATTCAAACGTATTTGTTCACCTTCAAGAGTGCGATTTATTGCCAGCAACTTGGCGTTGTGGGCATTTTGACCTGTGCTTCGTAAAAAAAGGTTTGCTAAATGAAAGCCTGGGCATATTGTGTGGGACGTGTGGATTGTGTGATCATACTTGACTATGGCGGTCAGTGCAGGGTTGGTTAAAGATCCACGTTACTTTAGCCAATAATAAAGTGTAGCCTACCTTCTAAAAGTGCACACTAACCGCTGTGTCAATCGCAGCGAGGGTGCAGTGAATGACTAGGGAAGGCGACTTGAACCCCAACTCTTTCTAATCACACACTAAGGAGGGGGCATCGTTAAGTATCAACGTTAATTTTGCTCCACGTTCAAGAATAGAGGGCGCCACGGAGGCACGATGTTAACTACCTTGCCTGGTATACAGGAGGTCGTGGGATCGAGTTTGCATGTCCTCCGCGTGGTCGCGTAGATTTTTCGCTGGGTCCTCTGGTTTTTCCCTCTACATTTAGAATCAACATGCGTTTAGAGTATTTGGCTATTATAAATATACACGTGATAAGCCACTTTGTTGAGCTATCATTTGTGATAGCCAGTTCGCTTCTGAAATAAAGCTACATCGCTCAGTGGGACTTTAAATAGTTTTTTTTATTTAACATTCAGCATGTGTAATAGTAATACAAAACTTTGCTTTCTGGATAAGAGGCCTCGCCACGCCGTGTCGGTTATGGGAGTTGTTTTTTCATACTCTTGAGGTGCAGGGGGGAGCAGTAAGATATTACTCGGTGTTATCAGTGGCTTGAAATCAAGTCGTATAGCCGGGTTGATAGCAACAAAGCGGAAACTTCTGTGCCATAACTCAACTCAAACAATTTAAGAAACACCATTTGCTATATTTACAAGTCCAATATAAAACTATTGATGTGACTCGGAATCAGAATCTTTATTTCGCCTGCAGGAATCCGATGAGCTATGAAGCTCTTTTTCACAGACGTCCAGTAGGGGCGGGTCAGAAAGGCACAAACAATAACAAATGAATCTTATATTCTGAGAATAAAGAGGAACAATAAGATTTGTTCAGAGTAACATATCTAATACTATGTTGTTTCCCCTGATTTCAGTGTCCTGAAAGTATGCCTTTTGTGAGATTATGCAAATTAAGTGGCTGAAAAGAGGCGAATTATTAAATTCAATGTTGCAGCCAGTCCTTTGTAGAGAAATTATATGCAAAAGTTGATTCTAAAGTGTTGTCACGAAGTGATCAAAGCAGAATCGGCTTTACCCACATATATTTTGCATCGAAATGTTGCAGCATTCTAAAGTGTCGCAACATTTCTCTCACATCCGATTAGCATGGTTGGATACGTGCGGTGCAGAATAAGTTCAACATTCGCTCATGGATTGGTTGTCTTGACGTATATTTGGATTGTCAAGAATTTGTTTCCAGGTAGCCACTAAACAAAATTGGACATTTCTCAAATACCCTAAATCATCGAAACATCCGGGGGTGCAATTTTATTGCTTCCCACATTTACCGGCGGTGACGGGGTACATCCGGCGAAACTGCTCCAAAGGCTGTAACCAGTCTGGCGATTGGCACCACATGCATGACAACACAAGTAGCAATGCTTCATTTCAATGTTAAATATTGGGTACAGTACATTATACACTACATACAACTTAAATAATGAAAATACTGCACGTACATAAAACACTTTTTTTTCATGAAGAATAAAAACAGAAAATATACAGTGCGATCCGGCGAAAAGTGCGTGAAATTCGGCGTTCACCGGAGCACCCGTTTAAAGGCTGCATTGTCAAACACAAGTTGTTGAAACAACAGCGGATTTCAGTAGGCTCATTCTTATAAGCAATGTGTTCAATTGCGTTTGCAAGCAATATACAGACACAGTTGGATTCAGACTGAATAACCACTTTCAATTTTATACCCCCTATCATCACCCCAGTCTTCGAGATTGGAGTCGTAAGTATAGTACAATAAATAAAGTAACCATTTACAGGAGGATATTAATTGATCTATTTGTGTTTTTATGCTAATTTCACGTAGTAAACTATTTTAAACACAACAAATTTACACAACACCTACAAACATGTTATTCAAGAATGTGCAAAAATATTATTGGTTCTTTCAGTAAAGTCACGTAGATAGAAAACAAAAAATATAAAAATAAGAAATGTAACTTTTAAAGAATGGAAATAATAAATAAATAATGAAAGCCAAAAAACACAAGAACATTTTTGAAATAAATCGAAAATAATAAAAGCAAAAAACCCACGACGTTTCGATCGCGACACAAGCAAAGACCGCTTGTGTCGTGGGTTTTTTGCTTAGGAAAAACCTATTATATTTTGGTACTGGCAAAAGAGGTCCCATGATCCTTATGTGCTGTGCAGTACATCAATGCACGTGTGTACACCAGCATGCGATAACTGAGTTGGGCCTGTGGGTGGCCAGCAGGGTTATTTATTAACCAGACTTATATACATGTGTAATGAGAGCCATGTATGGCTCACATGGCGATCGGCTTGCCGGTCCCGCTTTGTAGCCAATGAGGGGAGAGCCCGGGAGCATGGCCTCGGCGTGATCACGGCATGCTAGCTAAGGTGATTGGCTTGGCCGATCTTGGCCTCAGCTAATGGGAAGCCGGATCAGAGGCGTGGTCCCGGGAGTTGACGGGGAATGATCTGGAATGTTCTACACTGACTACTGAGGATTGGCTTAGAGGTACCACGTGACCCAGGGGTTAAAAGGGGGAGAGGCGGAGGAGTCGGGAGCAGACCTGGGAACGAAGAGAGCAGGAGCCACGCGCGTACGGGGCTCTGGGTGCCACGTGGCGTGCGACTTAGCTGACTGTCTGCCCGCTTCCCGTTGCCTGCCAGCAACGGGGAGTGTGAGTGTAAACTGTGGAAGTGGAAAATAAAGGACTGATTCCAAGAGCCGTCTCGAGAAGGTTTATTACACATGTCACGTGATTAATGGCGACTCGGTTGAGGATTGCTGTGTGTGACAAACGTGCTGTTGCAGTTTACAGATTAACCACAATAAATGTGTTTGCCCTCGATTTGAAGCACCTGCCCACGTCCTTCATTTCGAGTGTGCAACACACGGTATTGATAGAGCAGGGACAAGTGACTGTTGAACTTGTCCTGTGCCTGCCCTCTACGCATACCTGTCAACTCCTTATCAGTGCCCTACCTAATTACAGACCAATTCAGACCTTATTGGTTACCCCGTGCCCTGATAAAGCTCAACGTTCATGCTTCAAAGTCCCATCACACGGGAGACACACAAACAAATAGAAAAAACTCGATTTTTTTCCCGAATTGAAACAGCTGTACGCCACATGGACCTGAAAACTCAATTTCCCTGTGCAAGAATACGGCATAAACTGCATCGGTTGATAGATATGCCTACGTCGACTCGGCATTGATATGAGTAGCTAATGAGGGGCTTTATAACACGAGCAAAGGGGGAAACAAATGTGGCCAGGCGTGGGAATGGTCACACCAACCCCTCACGCATCATTCTACCCTAAATAGGTGCTCAGTAGCAGAATTTACAGTCTATGCAAACTATATTGGGGGGTCTTTGTCATTGTCATACGGGCCCCATGTACAAGTACAGTACAAAGATCACCCACCCCCCGTGTTGCCTTAACAGACTGTTGGGGCAAACGTCGTTAGCGAGCACCTATGAAGGCCGGAACGGCACACGTGGGAGTGGGTAGCCAGCACCACGTCCGGCCGCATTTGTCTCCCTAATGGTGATGTTTTACACTAGGTACTCATTTGAGGCTGAGTCGACCTAGGGGAGGCCCAGGACCGGTTCAGATTATTGTCACTGGTGTTAGCCGTGAGCGGGAACCGAACCCGGGTCGCTGGGTTCATATCGCAGCTCACTAACCACTACACTATACACATACACATTAACACGGGGAAACACACACATGCAGATATACACACATGCAGATACACACATTAACACACGCACGCACACCCAAGCAAATGTGCAAACAAATATACACACACCAAGCGCTCTACATCTCGAGAGAAAAACACACGCAATCCATCCTGAATTTAAGCAGATCCTCTGATAAAAAATTTTTAATTGGTATCAATGTCACGCGACGCCACGTGAGCAATCATTAGACGCTTCGAGCATTTTGTAAGAAACTTGATTTGCATATTTGAAATTAAATGTAACTTCTTTGCGACGTAATGATAGTGGGGCTCCGCTAACTGGGTTTTGGGGAAACCTGGGTTATAAGAAGCATTTAAAAGTTGTGTGAGCAATGCAATGATGCTTCATACACACAAACTAATTGACTTGTGGCCGCATGTGAAAATCAGTCTTGGTATTTCCAAGATGGCAGCAAACCATTTTTTTGGGGGTCGGGACAGCAAGCAGGGTGTAATGAAGCCGACATTCATAGCAGTGGTTGAGTGGTGCGTTCGGTCTTCAATGGCACTCAAGTTCGGTAGAGCAGCGTGTGCGTGAAAGCAGATGTTCTCAAAATGTTAAATAATTGCACTTCTCTGACGTAAAGGCATCTTCAACGCGGTGGGACAAATGCTTTACGCGGACCAGGAGAACGCCCTGAAAAACGAAAGGGTCTCCGCTTCATTCGATTACACGTTCACACGTAAGGGAATGGAGTAAAGACAAAGGAGTAATTGCAAGATTTCAATGACATCTAGAGAAGCAAGAAAATCAGCTACAAGACCAAACCAAGCATCTGAGGAACAATGCGTGTTCAGTACAGCTGTGTATGGACATTGAAAAAGATTGACAGAGATAAGATATTGGCATTCGAAATGTATTGCCACATGAGGATTACTGCATCTATGCTGGACCCAAAGAGTGACCAATGTGGAGGTAGGAAAAAGGTTGCACGTACAAAAAGACAACCTGATGATGCAGGCAGTGATGAGAATGAAACTGGCACTGTTTCGACACATATGTAGGATAGACAACAACTGGGAAATTCAAAGTACGTGTAGAAAAATGCCAGGGACCTGAAAAGAGATGAAGACCTAACAGAGAACATCTTGACGACGACATAAGAGATTGGTGCCAGAAAAATGTGGCACTACTTGAGCGTATTGGCACGACAAGATAGAGGAACGTGTAAACAAATGATGGAATATGTTCATAGATCTCGGTGATGATGATGACGTATTCACATTTTCTCAAACACAAGCAAAATGATCCTGAACTACGCTGATAAATCTGCCAAGGTGTTTAATGTTTTGTTTAACGTTTTGTATTTAGACCACTGCTGTGAATTGCGCGTTGACCATCAAGTAATATGCACTTCCACTTGGCTTTCAACTTTTTTCCGATAAACTATAGAGACACTTTCACTCTGAACAACCCGCATATAACACACTTCGTGGAAGTTTAAAAGCTTATGTGATGCATACACCGTTAATGCAAGCGTTTGGCGTGTACGCCATGAAATGCAAAAAATATATAATTTGGAGAACTAAACTCCACGGCTGGTTTAGCACGCGGCCTTGGTGCAAAACTGGAATTTCCACCTGCGATCCCTGTGGACACAATGAGAAAAATGCAAGTAAGTTAAAAACGTGTCGTTACACTCCACCGCCATCACCCGACACAGCCAATCAGTAAAGTTTGTCAAAATCTGCATTATACATCTAAAGCAATGACAACATGATCCCAAACCGATACATTTTACATCTAACATCTTAAACGCAGTCCAACGCCAATCCACTGCCGGATGAAGGCCTTACAATGACCGTGTTAGTCACAGCGGCTGTTTGACCATACCTCAACATGCTGGGTAGTGTGCGTTGGTGAAGGAGATTGTGGGCTCAAGATCGTTTTCGGAGTAATGTAAGCCATGGCCTGGAATATACCTCATTTGGTTCTGAGGATATTATTTTGTTATTTTTTTGGTTAGATCACGTAAATATAAATGCGTCGTTAAACCCAACCACCACTCGACACGGCCAATGAGTAAGGTTTGTCACGTAAATAAAACGTGGCCAATTAGTTTAGCAATTCAGCACTAGCCAGCTGTGTGTTGGAGAGTAAAGCCACAACCACATTTACAATTTGAGTACTGTGACGTGTGCTGAACTTGTAACGAATTTGTCACGTGTTGTTTACATGCCAAAACTTACTGGTTGGCTGTGCCGGATGGTGGCGGGTTCAACGACACATTATATTTACGTAATGTAACCAAAAACAACCTCTTATGGATAATATTGGTCGCGACAGCTCTACTACTAAATGTTGAATTGAAAACAAATACGTTTGTATACAGACAACTGTTGTTGTTGTCTTGGTGTGGTCTGGGACTGTTGTTGTTGTCTTGGTGTGGTCTGGGACTATTGTTGTTGTTGTCTTGGTTAGGTCAGGGGTTGTTGTTGTTGTCTTGGTGTGGTCTGGGACTGTTGTTGTTTTTGTATTGGTGTGGTCTGGGAGTGTTGTTGTTGTCTTGGTGTGGTCTGGGAGTGTTGTTGTCTTGGTGTGGTCTCGTACTGTTAATATTTTTCTTTGGGTCTTTCGGTAAAGTCACGTGGATAGAAATAAAAAAGAAAATAAAAATATCACGACGTTCCGATCGCAACGCACGCAATCGTCTTCAGGCGGAAAAAGTGGAGGACTTGCTTGATACTGATTCGAATTAATGGACTGATAGTACTTTGCTGAACACAAAAGATTGTTGAGTTTTTGCATCAAGCTAGAATCCATATCCCGCAGAGAGGGTCCCTTACTCATAAATATCTGGGCAGTTCACCTCCACTTTTTCCGCCTGAAGACGATTGCTTGCGTTGCGATCGGAACGTCGTGATATTTTTATTTTCCACTATTTCTATCCACGTGACTTTACCGAAAGACCCAAAGAATATGAATTCCTGCAGTCACGAAAGCTTTAAGTCACTGTTATTGTTGTTTTTCTGCCTTGCTGCAAGCTCGCACGTGGTGTTGAATAATGAGCAAGACTATAGTCTTAAGCAATTTGTACTTATATCCGGGTAGCCCTCGACTTACAAAGACACTTTGTTTCTGAGACCCATTGGTAAGTCAAACAGTGCGTATGTCGGAGCACAACAATGTACTGCATTTAAATGTGTTATGAAGTGCGTTACAAAATCTCATCAGCAAAAGTCAGGGACACATACCGATGCTGGTGAACTGCCCAGATATTTATGAGCAAGGGACTCTCTCTGTGGGATTAGTATTCTAGCTTCATGCAAAAACTCAACACTATTTTGTGTTCAGCAAAGTACTATCAGTACATGAATTCGAATCAGTATCATCATCCATGCAGCTGGATAAAAGCTGCACATCGACATCTCATAAGGTTAGGGGGGGTGTCGATGTTGCTGCTGTATTTAATCCAAACGGAGTCAATTTGCAGGTAATTCTTCACCAATGGGGATGTTATGGCCGATGTCAGTCACATTGTGTGTGTGTGCGCGTGTGTTTGTTTTTGCAACACTAGTTATTGTGAGCGACGCTCACAACAACGAGCGGAGCGCCGGGTTGCTAAAGCACAGCAAGTTGGCACAGTAGGGGGCACACGTGGTGCATCAGCCAGTCGTCTCAGTCAGTCGACCCGTGGCATGTGGGTCTGCCCCGTGACCTCCTGCCAGCGGACGTTCGACACTTCACGTGGCCTCAAGATTGCACGTGGCCTGTCACAAGCGTCGCGGTGACGTCACCGCCACTTAGTGGTGAATGGCGGTTGTTATTTTTACGGAAGAGGCTCGTGAACGACGCTGCTACTGGGCAGTTGGAGGCAGTCGCCCTCCAGCAACAATGAGAACAGAGTAACGATGCTCACAACAACGAGCAGAGTGCCAGGTGCCTAAAATCCAGCAAGTTTGCACAGTCGGGGGGTACAGCCGGGTGGCCTCTGGAAGTCATCTCAGTCAGCCAACCCATGGCACCTGGGTCTGTCCCGTGGCCTCCTGTCAGCAAGCCTTCGACACTTCATGTGGCCTGAAAGTTCACCTGGCCTGGCACAAGTGCCATGGTGACGTCACCGCCACTTAGTGGGAAATGATGGATGTTGGTATTCATTTGTGTGTTTATTGACTTGGTCAAGGGCTATGATACCATAAAGAGGCCTGAGCTCTGGGTTGTTGATCGTGCTTTTGGAGTCCCTGACTCTGCTCACAATCATTAAGGATCTTCAAAATGGTGGGCATGCCCGGGTAAAGCTGCGTGGCTGAGAGTCAGAGCCATTCCCTGTTTATCTTGGGGTGTTCACTGGCTTCTATAATATGTAACATAATTTTTTAATCATGTAATTCGGGAAGCTTTCCATGGTTGTACTGGAGGAATCTCCATATGTTACAGATAAAATGGGAGGTTGATCAATGCTCGGATTGCGATCGAGAGATACCTCCCTGTTGGTCAATCATATTATGTACTAGCATTTTGCCCGTCCAAGGACGGGTGTATTGCAGTAAATCTGAAATTGCAAGCGAAAAGCAGACCACGACGTGATATTAATTGCATCCATTCGTGTGCAATTTGTAAGGCCACGGTGACACAGACTTTTCATTTAAAGGTTATAATCCCTTGTTCATCATGACGTCCTTTTTACTTCTACATCTCAATAGCGTTACGGAGATCGCGTGACGTGAGGGTTCTGCCTTTGTAGTGAGGGTTGTAAGTTGACGCTGAAAAGGGGGGAGGAGGCGCCTCGCCCCCCCCCATGTGGAGTGACGTCACCCGCTCATGATTATTAATGATGGGGGGGGGGGTCCATGTGGAGGACGTAACCTGTTCATGATTATTAATGAGGGGGGCTGGTCGACGTGGAGTGACGTCACGCGCGGGACACACAGACATTCATGGCTCATTATAGTAGTAAATGCTGATGATCTGGTGATTGCTGCTCACTCAGAGGAGTTGAAGGCACTGCTTTTTGACCTGGAGCATGCTACTAAGAGGTGGAGCCTTACCATCCGCACCTCCAAAACTCAGCACCTGTGTTATAAAACACTCCACCCCCTCAATTCACCATTAGCGGGGCAGTTACACATACTCGCTGCAGAACAGAGGGGAGTTCAATAGAAGTTGAACATACACTACATAGACTCACACAGAGACCCATAGACTCGCACAGAGCCGCAGAGTTTGTTGTCCTTCCCCCACACCTTCGAAAAGCATGGTTGGCTACGTATGGTGTGAAAGAAGTTCAACACGTGTACACACTTACTTCCACAGTCTCTGCAGAACAGGGGAGAGAGCATATACACTCCACGCTGAAATGCGTCCTGAGTCTGAAATTTGAACCCCGGTCCCCATCTTGCTGTGTCCAATGATAGCGGTTTGTGAAGTGAACCTTATGGCGGGACCACGGGGTCGCATAAGCCCCCGGTGCTCGCATGAACTGCGTTGCGATGTCATTTTATGTCTGTTGAAGGTGAACGATACGACAATCTATTCATCTCGACGAGCTATACACAATGCACTAATCAACGTTTCAAAATGTAGTTTATGAATACAGAAATTTTGGCAATGATGGGTGCTCGGTGAAGAACGAGAGGATTGATTTCTGGTGGGTCTGCGGCGTTTATGTGCGCGGTAAGACGGAGTCGCCAAAAATTAATTAATTACGATTTTGACTTCCATTTATTCGGGAACCCGAGGTCCCGCCACAAGGTTCAAGGTTCAAGGTTCAAGTGACAACAGCCACGGACGGGCGGACAAACTCACTCGGCGTCATTGCTGTGGTAGCTGTGCGCCCCCACCAGGTACCGGGAGTCCGGGGTGACCCAGAAGATTGGCGCGTCAAATTCGTTGAGGTAGTCAGTCCACTGGCACGCACCCATGCAGAGGTTGGCCTGCATGGTGCAGGTGAACTTCCATCTGCAAGGCAATGATCGTCATCCTCGTCATCATCCTCATCATTGTCATCATCTCCGTGATCTTCATGACCACAAATTAAAGTGGAAAACACCATTTGATAACCACCGTAATTATGGTAATCGCCGTCATTATGGGTGCCACAGTGGCTAGGAGATGTTAACTACTTCCCCTGGTTTACAGGAGGCCGTGGATTCGATTTCTGGACCGTGACGCCTGCTGTATATTTGGAGTTGGCATCTCTCTCTCTCCCTGTGGTCGCATGCATTTTTCTGAGGGTCCTCCAGTTTTCCCTCCATATTTATAAACATGCGTTTAGAGTATTTCTCTGCTATACATGTATACATGATACGCCACTTCGTTGAGCTATAATTTGTGATGGCCAGGTTACTTCTGAAAAAGAGCTACACAGCTCAATGGGACCCCAAAAGCACCAACAACAATGCTCATCATGCCAAACTCCACCAACATCAACATCTCATCAATACCACCAACACCAACATCTCATCAATACCACCAACACCAATATTTCATCAATTTCAGCAACACCAATATCTCATCAATACCACTAATATCTTATCAATTCCAGCAACACTAATATCTCATCAATACCACCAACACCAAAATCTCATCAATACCACCAACACCAATATCTCATCAATACCACCAACACCAATAACTCATCAATTCCACCAACATCAATACCTCATCAATACCACCAACACCATTATCTCATCAATACCACCAACACCAATATCACAATTCACCACTTCCAACATCATCTACATCACAACCACAAACCATCACATGAACTTCCGTCATCCTCGCAGCAGCGGCTTTTGGTTAGCTATCGAACAAAGATGGTCACCGCATAGTGCGGCACTTTCAGATACGCTGCTTCTGCGGCCATCTGGAATGCTCTTCCTTCCGATATTGGGAAGCCACTGGAGTTATGCACTTTTAAATCATCAAACTCATTTACTTAGAACAGTTGTTTGTGTTTAGTGTGTTGTCCTTCCCCCTGCACCTACAATGCGAAAGCAGTTCAATATACATACATCATCGCCACCATCACCAGCACCATCATTCTGTCCATCACCATCAAAAAATACCAAGATCCCCCATGTCGTATTAACAAACTGCTGGGGAAAGTGCTGTTAGTGAGGACCTATGAAGGCCTGCACGGCAAATATAGGGGTGGGTGTCCAACACCACGCACGGTCGCCTTTGTCTCCCAAGTAGCAATGTTTACACATTGCACCAGGTACTCATTTGAAGCTGAGTCGCCCTGGGAAAAGCCCAGGTACTAATGAAGATAATCGCTATCACTGGTGTCGGCCGTGAACAGGAATCGAACCGGGTTTTTCAGCGCAAGTTCGCTAACTAGAGGTCACCACACGGTGGCTAGGAGTTGTTAACTACCTCGCCTAGTATGCAGGAGGTCAGGGATTCAATTGGTCGGGTTTGCACCATCCACTGCGCTTACAGCTTCCCATACACACACAGTGGATATGATAACTTGATTTGAAGCTTTCGTGACTGCAGGAATCCATACTCTTTGGTGACTTTATCGAAAGAACCAAAGAGTATGGATAGGAGATGTTAACTACCTCGCCTGGTATGCAGGAGGTCAGGGGTTCAATCGGACGGGTTCGCACCATCCACCGCGCTTACAGCTCCCCATACACACACAGTGGGGAGGAGATGTTAACTACTTCGCCTGGTATTCAGGAGGTCGGGAAGGGGGGAGTTTGCCACCACCGCTGGCGCTTTCGCTAATCGGCTCTTTCCCACAGCTTTGTCAAATTCGAAGCAACCGGCGGTCCCATCACCTGCGGTCCTCCGCGTCGTTGCTGTGGTAGCTCCCGATGCCGGACACGATGGAGTTGAAGGGGCAGGTGAAATCCAGCTTCTCGTCGAAGGTGTTCACGTACGAGGTCGCGAAGGAGGAGACGGGGCGGCTCACGTCGAACGTCTCCTTGCAGCGGAAGTCCCAGATGCGGTCCTCGGCGTCGTTGTTGTGGATGCTAACAGCCACCCACCCACACACACGCAGATAGACACAGATGCAGGGGGATATTAACTACCTCGCCTGGTATGCAGGAGGTCGTGGGTTCCATCTCGACCCTGATGCCTGCTGTGTCCCCCCCCTCCCCCCGTAGTCGCGTAGATTTTTTTCTGGGTCCTCCGGTTTTTCCCTCCACATTTAGAAACACACGTTTAAAATATTTGACATATTGCAATAAATTAACCTCATGGCAGACCCCAGGGTCCCATAGGCCCCCGACTCTCGCATAAACTGCGTTGCGACATAATTTTATGTCTGTTGAAGGCAAACGATACGGCAATCTATTCCTCTAGAGGAGCTCTACACGATGCGTCAATCAAAGTTTCAATTATTTGTTTCTTCTGCGCATTCGTCCTCGCTGCGCTTGGACGACAATGACAGCCGAACGATCCGCGCCAGGTGGGTCGCGGCGTTTCTGTGCGCGGTGGAACGGAGTCGCCAAAAATAAATAGATAAATTACGATTTTTACTTCTGTTTATTCGGAACCCCGGGGTCCCGAATAAACAGAAGGTTCAAATGCCCACGTGATAAGCCACGTCGTTGAACTATCTATCCTTTTTGGCCAAGACGCTTCTGAAAAAGAGCTAAGTGAGCCTTACCTGGTAAAATAAAAAAAAATGTTTAGTTTTAAACGGGCAGGGCACAAGCTGCAGAAGAGTTGAAGCTGATATGGTAACGGAGGATGTGGAGCTGAGTGGAACTGCCAATGAGTGGTACTGGCGGTGTCAAGATCGGCCTCTGAGGAGGAGGAGGCTCGTGAAGGACGCAACAACAACTACGGAGCGCAGATGAGCGACTCTCACAAAACGGAGCGGAGTGCCGGGCTGCTAAAATATAGAAAGTTGGCACCGTGGGGAGCACAGGTGGTGCATCTGCAAATCATCTCAGTCAACCCATGGCACCACCTGGTTCTGTCCCATGACTTCCAGCCAGCGGGCGTTCGACACTTCACGTTGGCCTCAAAGTGCACCAATACCAATATCCGCCATTCGCCACGAAGTGGTCGTGACGTCCCCAAGGCACATGTGCCAGGCCAGGTGCACTTTGAGGACGCGTGAAGTGTTGAAGACTCGCTGCCAGCAGGTCGACTTACACACAGGGCTATACCTAATAAATGAACTGAACTGAATTGAGGTCACAGGACAAACCCAGGTGCCATGGGATGACTGACTGAGATGACTGGCAGTTGCACCGAAGTGCACCTAGCCTGTCGCAAACAACGTGGTGACGTCACCGCCAACTTAGTGGTGAAAGGCGGTTGTTTTTATTGGTGTTATGTGTGTGTGCGTACCTGTGATGGTGAGCGGTAGAGGTTAAGCGCGCTGCGCTACAAACCCAGCGACCCGAGTTCCATTCCCGCCCGAGGCCAACACCATTGACGATTATCTGAACCGGGTCTGGACCTCCCCTAGGTCGACTCAGCCTCAAATGAGTACCCCCCCGTTGCGGTGTGTAGTAAACATTTACACTCAGAAGACAAAAGCGGCCGGGCGGGCGTGGTAGTGCTGGCCACCCACCCCCTGCATGTGCCATAGTACCGACCTTCATAGGCACTGCTACTCACTACTAACACCACTTGCCCCAACAATTTGTTAAAGGCTACACGGGGGGGTGCGTTCCGACAGTCCTCGACTTACACACACACGGCTTAGGGGCCGTTCATAAATGACGTCACGCGATTTTTGACCGCCCCCCCCCCCCGCCACACGACGTCACAAAAAGTCAGACACCCCCTCAAAAATGACGTCAAAAACTCCGCCCCCCCCCCCCAAAAAAAAAAAACTTCAAATCGCTTTAAACTATTGTCATTGTAGTGCGTATTTAATGTGGCGCTGCACTCTGATGTTGTAGGAGAAAACATTCATTAAAAAGTATATTTAATTATGTAAAACGTGTTGTCTATATTTAAAGTTGCGCATTTTTACGTGACGTCACATTTCTCCCCCCCCCCTCGTCACACATCGTCACACATCGTCACAAATGTCTGACCCTCCCCCCCCAGGTACGTGACGTCATTTTTAGACGGCCCCTTAGGAATACTCGCACTTACGAAGCAGCTTCCATTAAAAATTTTTTTACATTTGCTTAAAGCATGAACTCTCATTTGCAAACTGAACTGCAGCACCATTTTGTTCAGCCGAGCGCTCATCCGCGAGACGTAATGAAGTCAGCCTCGTGCTGGGAGTGAGTGTCTGTGTGGGCATGACATGCGGTAGTTTACTGTGTTCCGACTTGCGAACCGTTCAACTTACGAACGGAGGGGTCTCAGGAACGAATTATGTTTATAAGTCGAGGACTACCCGCACCTGTGGATGATGTAGATGGACTGGTGAGCCGGGCAAGAGAAGTCGATGGGTGCGTCGTAGGTGTTGACGTAGCGTTTGTGCAGCGATCGCAACCCGGTGACATCTGCGCAGAACACGGAACGGGGGGCGGGGGGGGGCAGTGAACAATCAGCAGAGCAGTGAACACAGAATCAAAGTCTTCATATATTGAGAGGCAGGTTGGTGACATTAAAAACTGAACGAAACTTAATCAGAATACTATATTTTTGCTGTTGTATACATGGACTCCTCTACTGACGATCGAGTTAGGTTCCAGAGGTCTGTTCGTAAGTCCAACTTTACTCCTGTCGTTTGTACGGCATATACACTAAACACGGCGAATGGCTTTGAAAGTTGTATAGTCTCCTGCAGATGTAGATGCCACTGGTTCTTCATGCCCTGCAGATGTAGATGCCACTGGTTCTTCATGTCCTGCAGATGTAGATGCCACTGATTCTTCATGTTCTACAGATGTAGATGCCACTGATTCTTCATGTTCTACATATGTAGATGCCACTGGTTCTTCATGTTCTGCCGATGTAGATGCCATTGGTTCTTCACGTTCTGCAGATGTAGATGCCACTGGTTCTTGATGCTCTGCAGATGTAGATGCCACTGGTTATTCATGTTCTGCAGATGTAGATGCCACTGGTTATTCATGTTCTGCAGATGTAGATGCCACCACCGCCATCTATCGCGCGTCAGTTGAGCTGATGACTCTCGATCCGAACAGGCAACTGGACATATATACAGGTTTGTTCATATCTCTGAATGTTTGTAAGTCGAATGTCCATAAGCACAAGAGTCCCTGTATGTCCAAATGATAAGCCGCTTTGTTGGGCTATCATATCTGATAGGCAGTTCGCTTCTGACAAAGATCAACACAGCAGCTCATTGGGTTCTTCTTACCGGGTAAAATAAAACATGGTTAGTAGTTTTAGCAGGCAGCCGCGGGGGCGTGTCTAATCTTCGCAGTCAACTTTCAAGTAGCTGAAGTGGCCAAAAGGGCTGCTGCAATTGTTTCTTGCTGTGGCTGTTCTACCTGATTACGGACGCTTGTATTGCGCCCGAAACGTCGTGGTTTAATTTATTTAATTTTATACCTACGTGACTTTACCGAAATAACCAAAGAGTATGAATCCCTGCAGTCACGAAAACTTCTAATCAAGAGCTTTATAGCTCGTCAGATTCCTCCTGCAGAATAAATATTCCGATTCTGATGTATTTATACTGCTGGAGGAATCCGATGAGGGAAACAGCTACTTTGTCATAGCTGTCCGGTAGGGGGCACGGGATGAGACCGTTACAGCAACAAACAAATAAAAAACACGATCGGAGAGCAAAGTATAGCAAAGGTAAACAAATCACACCATAAAAATAGTAATAAAACTGAAATACTCTTTGGTTCTTTCGGTAACACAAGCGTCAGTTATCAGGTGGGACAACCACAGCAAGAAACAATTTCTGAAGTGGGCAAAAGGGCTGCTGCAATTGTTTCTTGATGTGGTTTTCCCACCTGATGATGATTGCTTGTGTTGCGCCCGAAACGTCGTGATTTAATTTACTTCATGTTATACCTACGTGACTTTACCGAAATAACCAAAGAGTATGGATCCCTGCAGTCACGAAAACTTCAAATCTAAAACTAAAATAGTTTAATCTTACCAGGTAAAGCCCACTGAGTTACGTACTGTAGCTCTATTTGAGAAGCGACCTGGCTGGCCACAAATGATAGCTCAACGAAGTGGCCTCATCATCATTTTAAAATGTGTCGCTGCAGCCAAATACTACAAACCCGTGATGTTCATTTTTTTATGTGGAGAGGAAAGCCGGAGGGACCCGGTGAAAAATCCACACGAGCACGGGGAGATCACGCAGACTCCAAATATACAGCAGCAGGCGTCAGGGTCGGGATCGAACCCACGACCTCCTGTATACCGGGCGAGGAAATAAACATCTCCTAGCCACTGTGGCGCCCTTTCAAGAAAGTAAATCTAAAAAAACAGCGAAACTTAAAAAGAGACGGTGAATCAATCCCACTGGCAGTAGCATCGCAAATAAACAACGATGCTCGTGAGAGAAGAGTTACTCCTCCTTCGAGACGGTCAATTGCATGTTTAGAAACGTGCGTTTAGAGAGTCCATTTATTTGTCTGTTATGAATTTCCACGCGATGGCGATGGGCCGCTTCGTTGCGCCGTCATTTGTGGCCAGCCAGGTCGCTTCTGCAAAAATAAGTAATATTTGAAAATACTTTTTTTAAAACACGCGTTAATGAATTGTACAATACTAGTAATGGCAGAACTCCACGACTCCAGGAAGTGGCCCGAAGCTTGCCATAACCCAAGCCGAAACATAACATGTAAAAAATATTGATTAAAAGTATATTTTTCTTTTATTTTTAATGATAGAATATAGTATTGTCATCAGTATGACATACGTATACCAAGTTTGCAGTCGATATCACATTGTGAAGTGGGTTAAAATTGGGTTAGGAAGATTTGAGGATTCGACAACTGACAGAGTGAGTTTATAAAAAGCGTGTAAAAAATAGCTGCATAGCAACTGAGTGGGGCCTTACTGGTAAAATGTAAAAATATATATTTAATTTATTGTTTAGTGTATGGGTCTCTATGTGTCTCTATGGGTCTATATGCATCTCTATGCATATCTATGGGTCTCTATGCATTTAGAGTATTTATTTGGGTGATATAAATTTACACAGCCAGGTCGCTTGTGCAAAAGAGATACATAGATCAGTGGTGCCTTACCTGGTAAGATTTTTTTTTATGTGTTTAATGTAAAATTTGTTTCATAGTTTAAGAATTCCGAGAGGCAGCAAATCGTAAAAAAACGGTGAATCGCATGAGACAAGTGAATCCCACTGACAGTGAATCTCATGAAACAATTCATCCCTCAAAGCAATGAGAAACAATGAATCTCAAGACACGTACGTATGTTGAACTTCTTTCGCATCGTACGTAGCCAACCGTGCTAGTCGGAGGTGCAGGGGGAAGAACAACAAACGATGGATCTCTGTGTGAGTCTATGGGTCTCTGATTGAGTTTGTGGGTCTGTGGTTATAGTGTACGTATATTGAACTTCTTTCGCACCGTACGTAGCCAACCGTGCTAATCAGAGGTTCTGGGGAAAACAATAAACTGAACACAACAATAAGCAGCAGCTCTAAAGAAAGGAGTTTGTCAATCGAGATGATGATTTAAAAGTGCATAGCTGCAGTGGCTCTCTTTGTCTGTGGTGGTGTTGGAATAAATTGCTGCTGCAGTTAATCACGGCATTGTGCTGCTCCTGCTGCTGCTGCTGTTGATGATGCCGATGCTCTTGATGACAACAACGATAGCGACACTCAGTATTCAATATACCGGAGGAATCCGATGACCCATGAAGCTCTTTCGTCCACTCACTCAGGGGTGTCGCCTCCATGCCGACCGCCAGAGCCACGACGAGGAGGAG
>JAAXLI020001265.1:138826-149706 GCA_014621495.2 Entosphenus tridentatus | reverse complement strand
GGGGGGGGGGGGCGGATGTGACAAGCGTGTTTGTGTATGTGGATGATGTCTGCATCGATTATACGCCGTTGAATACACGTCGATCAAAGGAAGGGCGGGGGGGGGGTTTAAAAATAAAATCTTGGGTGAGTAACGTTTCCACAGTCGACGGGAAAATATGGTCCCGATTAACCGACGGAGCTTCCAAGGAGCACGTCGTAACGCCGTAAAAATCGGGGGGCGGGGAGGGGGGACACCCGCCGGTATTCACCATTGAAACCCATCTCGCTGTCAATCACAAAAAAAGATACACGATTCAATATTTTCCTGAAGTGGTCGCTGCGCTGAACAGTGGCTGTGTGTTTGCCTTGCGTTGGTGACCACGTGTGTGCTGTTTATACGGGGACTCCTCTACTTACGAGCTAGGTTCCAGAGGTCTGCTCGTAATTCTAGATTTGAAGCTTTCGTGACTGCAAGGATTCATACTCTTAGTTTTTTCGGTAAAGTCACGTAGGTAAAAAATTTAATTAAAATTCATTAAAATATAATAATAAGAATCCCCCTTAACTTGTATTTAAGAACTTGCATCTTGGAATTCCTGCCTCACTTGATACAGCAAATCTGGCTGTGACGGTCCCACCTGATGACGGAGACTTGTGTTGCCTCCGAAACGTCTGCTCGTAAGTCGATTTGTTCGTAAGTCCAACTGTGCTCCCCGTCGATTCTGAACGTGTACGGCACGTGCACTAAACACGGAGAATGGCTTTAAAAGTTGTATAGTCTCCTGTAGACGTAGATACCGCTGGTTCTTCACGGTCTGCCGATGTAGATGCCACCACCGCCATCCATTGCGAGGAAGTTGAACTTACAACTTTTGGTCCGAGCGGGCAACCGGACATGGGGAACGGTTCGTATCTCTGAAAGTTCGTGAGTCGAATGCTCGTAAGTAGAGGAGTCCCTAGATGTTGGAACTTCTTTCGCACCGTACGTAGCCTAAACCGCACTCATCGGAGGTGCTTTACATCTTGCGATTGTTCACAATTTCCAAATAAACATTCTGGAAACCCGACTCATTATATGAGGGGGGGCAGGGGGGGGGCGGGGGGGATTGTGGTGGCGGGGGGGATTGGGGGGGCGGGGGTTGAGGGGGCGGGGTGGGTTGGGGGGGGAACTCTTCAACTTATGGGATGAAATTACGACAGGGTTTCCAAGAACAGCGTTGTAACTTCGTAAAAGCGGGGACCTCCTATGTACGTAGACACACATATACATACATACACCATTGCAGTACAATGCATTCCACCAGGTGACACGAGCAGGCGCAATGTGATTTCTGCTTAAATTAAAAACACTCCACTCAATTGCTACAATGGTCATTACCAACACCATTATCCAGGCATTGAATCATAGCCTTATGTCTCTAGGCCTCCTAGAGATGGGATAGTCACGGGCATCTAGACCTCCGAGAGACGGAAACCCTGAATTTCTAGCCCTCCAGGAGATGACTATTACGATTGGCTATTTTTCTTTGACCAGGTGATGCCCACAACTGAGCTACATTGCTCTTTTTGAGTAGCGACCTGGCCACATGTTATGATAGTTCATCAATAGTGGATATCATCATCATCATCACACGTGGCAATTTATAGTAGCAACCAAATAATCTAAAATATTAAACTGAACGATTTTTATTTACCGGATAAGGCCCACTGAGCTATATAGCTCTTTTTTTAGAAGCGACCTGGCCACAAATGATAGCTCAACTTAGTAGCTTATCACGTGGAAATATATTGCAGCCAAATACTCTAAATGCGTTATGTTGCTTCTAAATGTGGAGGGGGTAAACGGAGAGGACCCGGAAAAAAAGCCACACGACCACAGTGAGAGAGACACGCAAACTCCAAATATACAGCAGCAGGCGTCAGGGTCTCGATCGAACCCACGACCTCTTGCATACCAGGCGAGGTAGTTAACATCCCCTAGCCACCGTGATGATGATGAGATACACAAACTGCAAATATATACAGCAGCAGGCGTCAGGGTCGGGATCGAACCCACGACATCCTGCATACTAGGCGAGGTAGTTAACATCTCCTAGCCCACCGTGATGATGATGATGATGATGAGAGAGACACGCAAACTCCAAATATACAGTAACAGGCGTCAGGGTCGGGATCAAACCCACGACCTCCTGCACAACAGGCGAGATAGGTAACATCTCCTAGCCACCGTGGCGCCCTGGTGAATATTCTGAGCCTGATGTATCTCCTCGAGATGATGACTCAACCTGTAAACCTGCTGACGGAAGAGACGAGAGGTGTGATTCCCACCAGGGCCTGAATATGCTCTTACCGAGTATCCAGCAACTTTAAAAGGTACATGAAAACATGACTGCAGTTCGGATTGTCATGTCAAACAAACTTTCCGGGGATTAAACGACCGCGGTGGGAGAAAGCGTCCGTCCAGGCAAGATGTTTCCTCTCGCAGACTCGGGGACGTCTTTTATTTAGTCCTGCAGGAATCTGTTGAGCCAGCAAAGCTCTTTCGTTTGCCCTGCTCGCCCATACTTTTCATTCCTATCGTGTTTTAGTGTTGTTTTGTTCGTTCTGAGCCCATACTGGGCATCTGTGAGAGAAAACATTAACATTCTGGAGATAGTTATTCCTGAGTAAATTTTGGCATAAAACTTTCGCGACTGCAGGAATTCATATTACTCTTTGGTTCTTTCGATAAATACTCTTTGTTTTTTCGGTAAAGTCACGTAGGTAAAAAATAAAATTAAAACACAAGTCTCCGTCATCAGGTGGGACCGTCACAGCCAGATTTCATTTTTTTACCTACGTGACTTTACCGAAAAAACTAAGAGTATGAATCCTTGCAGTCATGAAAACGTCATATCTAGAATCTTTCGGTAAAGTCACGTCGAAAGAAATTAAATTCAATAATAGCAGACGACGTTTCGATTGCTAGTAAACTTGGAAATGTAATGCAATACTACACAGAGAGAGCCGGCCAACAAAACAGTCAACACCCTACCTGGTTGATTAAGTTCTTCCAAAGATTGCTAAATTTGAGAGAGAGACAAAACATAGACACGGAGACAATATATTGCACCGTATTTCCAAGTTTACCATGTTTGTTTTCTCATTAATTTTGTACCTGATGATGGTTGCTTGTGTTGCAATCGAAACGTCGTATTCTATTATTATTAAATTAAATTTCTTTCTAAGATACTTTACCAAAAGAACCAAAGAGTAATTCCTGCAGTCACGAAAGCTTCGAATCTAGGAATTCATATTCTTGGTTCTTTCGGTAAAAGTCACGTAAAGAGAAAACAAAAAATGTAAATAAAAATACAAAAATAAAATTCAAATTAAAAACAATAAAATAAAAATTATACATTTTCTTTTTTTTTCTTTTTTCTTTTTTTCCTATTTACGTGACTTTACCGAAAGAACCAAGAATATCAATATTCCTGAGTGAATCACCTTCCCATTCGGCTCAGTGTTTGGAGAAAGCGTAGCATGGCAAGCTCCTCCTTATTTCTCAGCACTCAAGTGCCCCACCCAACCAGCTTTGTGCAAAGAAGCAAACCAATGATTAAGAAGAGGAATAGGAATAAGAAGAACACATTCATAAATTATATCCATTCTAACATCTGCGTATTCATGTAGGCACGTGCGCACACACACACACACAAAGATCCCCGGTATAGCCTGTAACAGACTGTAGGGACAAGTGCTGTTAGCAAACACCTACGAAGGCCGGCACGGAACACGAAAGGGTGGGTGGCCAGCACCATGCCCGGCCGCCTTTGTCTCCCCCAGTGGCGATGCTTACTACACTACCGCTACACCAGGTACTCATTTGAGGCCGAGTCGACCTAGGGGAGGTCCCAGGACCGGTTCAGATAATCGTCACTGGGTGGTGTTGGTGGCCGTGAGCGGGAATCGAGCACGGGTCGCTGAGTCCGTAGCACAGCGTAGCGCTCCCCGCTACACGACCACTTCGCACGCGCACACACGCACACACACACATACACATGCACGCACTCGCGTGTGTACATCTACATTCACGTATACGCCGTACTTGCACGGATAAACACAGTTATGGGATGCGTCAATGGCACCCGTGGGCGTCCTCTATTGCACAAATACACACGCGGGGTACAGTGGCGGCTGCAGGTTAAATAAGAAAAATAAAAATCTTAGTAATAGTTTGCACTTATAAGGCACGCCTGCCTTTCACATCCTGGTGCCGTGGCATCAGCACTGTTCGTGCGCATGTCCATTTCCAGTTCACAAGCAGTCACCATCGTACGTATTGTGTATGCATGCACAGTGGACTTCTTTTGCACCGTGCGTAGCCAACCGTGCTATTCGGGAAAACAACAAGGAGTCCGAAAGGAATTAGTTCGTCAATCTAGACGATTTAAAAGTTCAATCTTGATTTGAGGCTTTCGTGACTGCAGGAATCCATGCTCTTTGGTTCTTTCGGTAAAGTCACGTAGGTATCAAATAAATCACGACGTTTCGGGCGAAACGCAAGCGTCCGTCATCAGGTGGGAAAGCTTTCCTACGTGACTTTACCGATTTAAAAGTTGCACGGCTCCCTGTGGGCCTCTTCGTTTCCGAAGGAAGGGCGTTTTTAAACGGCTGCAAGAAGCGCATCTGAATCGCGCGCGATGCGGTGACCACCGTCCTTTGTTCGACGGCTCGGCACAAAAAATCCGCTACCGCTTACTCCGAGGAATGAGCGGAAAAAATGGCGGAGCCAGGATTTCCAGGTCGGGGGGTGGGGGGAAAACCACTCCAGCAATGAAAAATGATAGAGGAGTTGTTCGTAAGTAAGGACTTCATCTTCTTGGTTCTTTCGGTAAAGTCACGTAGAAGGGAAGTAATAAAATAATAAAAATAATAAAACATAATAAAATAATTCTCACGACGTTTCGGCCACAACGCAAGCAGCCGTCTTCGGGTGAAACCAGGTCTGTCGAGGCGACGGCTGCTTGCGTTGTGGCCGAAACGTCGTGAGAATTATTTTATTATGTTTTATTATTTTTATTATTTTATTACTTCCCTTCTACGTGACTTTACCGAAAGAACCAAGAAGATGAATTCCTGCAGTCACGAAAGCTTTAAATCGAAAAGTAAGGACTTGTCCCTTGCTTATTGCCAATTATGGACTCAAGACTATTGTCCTACCATCTCACAGAGTCCCTGGCACGTAATAATATGCTACACAGTGGCAGTGGGGGTCGCAAAATGCCAATTGATTACTAATAAACCCCAGTGATCCGATCGAAATCCCTAATTCTTGGGGGGGGCACGTACCACCCCCCACCCCCCCCACTGGCTCCACAAGTGAGCGGAATAAGTACCCTTCCGCACCTGGCATAAAAACGTTAAAACAAAACATGGCGTTTACAAACTACGGAACGCGGAGGCGTAGTTTAGTTGGCATGGTCGCATTTTTGTTACTTTCTCGACATCGCGACCGCTGGGACACCGTAACGATAGGCTAGCCGCCCCATAAAATACTTGCCAGCTTGTTCACCATGTGTAATTAAGACAGCAGGATACTCTTCCATCTGTACACTTAGTAATATATATACACACACACGCACAATAATTTCCTATTGACCAACCGCCACTCTACGCACAGATAAAGACAAAGATCCCCCGTGTAGCCTTAACAGAATGTTGTGGCAAGTGCTGTTAGCGAGCACCTATGAAGGCCGGCTAGGCACGCGAGGGGGTGGGTTGACAGCGCCACGCCCGACCGCCTTTGTCTCCCCAGTGGCGATGTTTTTACACACCGTACCAGGTACTAATTTGAGGCTGAGTCGACTTAGGGGAGGCCCAGGACCGGTTCAAAGTAATCATCACTGGTGTTGGCCGAGAACGGGAATCGAACTCAGGTCGACGGGTTCGTAGTGCCGCGCGCTAACCGCTACACTACTGCTCCACCCTAACTAAATTACGCACAGACACACGCGCGCACGCTCGGAACACACTCGCACTGCCACGTCAACACACACGCACGGCAACAAACGAAGCGAAGCGATCGCGAGATCGATCGACGGCTCCGCCAATGCCAGCATGCCCGCCTATAGGTTTTGGTAGACTTCGTTGGTGTAGCCTTCCGGGTCCTTGGTCTTCAGCTTCTCTTTGATGCACTGGTGAAGGAAGATGTACTGCTCCTGTGGGGATCGTGCACACGCACACGGAGAGAGAGGCTCTGGTCAGCTGCGCGGCCGTTGTTTTAGTTGCACGCGACATTTGCCCCTCGGTTAATGGTGACTTCGAGTCAACGGTATTTCAGGTTAACGTTTGGCCCATAGGGGAAAATAATGTTCCGCTCATGATTATTAATGCGGGGGGGGGGGGATGTCCATGTTGAGTGACGTCGCCAACTCATGATTATTAACGGTAGCATTACAGAGTTAGCGTGACATCAGGGTTTTATATATCTACATATATAAAATGGAAATTTGTGAATATGCGTGTCTGCTCGAAATGTTTAGCATACTTCCCGGCATGCAACAAACTTGAAATTTGGCAAGCCACGGACTGCAAAATGTTGTATTCAGATTGTAAATGTGACCGGTCTCAAAAAGTGCACCTCGCCTGGCACAAGCGCTGTGGTGATGTCAACGCCACTTCATGGCGAAACAGCTGTTGGTGTCGTCGTCGCGTGCGTTTGGGGCCGTCCATAAATGACGTCACGCGATTTTTTTACTGTTTTTGACCCCCCCTCGTCACGCGGCGTCACAAAAAGTCAGACCCCCTCCCTCAAATATGACGTCACAAAGCTTTGTTCCCCCCCCTCCCCCAAAAAAAGAAACACGCTTCAAATCGCTTTAAACTATTGTCATTGTTATTAAAAAGTATCTTTATTCAAGTAGAACGTGTTGTCTATATTTATGTAAAGTTACGCATTTTTAAGTGACGTCACATTTCTCAAACCCCCCCACCATCTGGTCACCCAGTGCTCACAAATGTCTTACCCCCCCCCCCCCCCAGGTGCGTGACGTAATTTATGGACGGCCTCTTTGTGCGCGCGCGCGTGCGTGCTGGCTCCCACCTCCGTTTGCACCATCAGCATGCGCTGCTCGCGCATGCGCGCCGTGATGTGGAACACATCCACCTTGTCCTCCTTCTGCACCTGCTGCAGCGCCACGTCCAGCCCAATCAGCGTCCCCGTGCGACCCACGCCGGCACTGCGAGCGGACACGCGCACACAGACAAAGATTCCCCGTATAGGCTTTGCAGGAATTTCGATTTAAAGCTTTAGTGACTGCAGGGATTCATCTTCTTGGTTCTTTCGGTAAAGTCACGTAGAAGGGAAATAATAAAATATTAAACATGCAAAATTCCTATTCATATGCAAATTCCTTTGTCAAGGCGCTCTTCCCCCTCCAACCCAGCTTAAATATACGCTGCCAAGCCTGGTGGTGTTAATTCAGACGCTGTCTTTCCGACAGACCTGTTCTTCACCTGAGGACGGCTGCTTGCGTTGTGGCCGAAACGTCGTGAGAATTATTTTATTATGTTTTATTTTTATTATTTTATTATTTCCCTTCTACGTGACTTTACCGAAAGAACCAAGAAGACTTTGCAGGAATGTTGGGGCAAGTGCTGTTATAATATGGTACCTTTCTTGCCAGTATCAAAATATGAGAGTAGCTCTTACCCTTTCTGGCCATAATAAAACAGGAGTTGTGTTAAGATGTTTAAACAGCAAACAGAAACAATTTTGCAAGGAATCATTTATGCATTAACCACATGTACTTGTGGTGAACATGCAAACAAAAAAATATGGTTCTGTACTCTTTGGTTCTTTCAGTAAAGTCACGTAGGTGAAAAAATATAAAAAATAGAAATAACCAAATTAAATCACGACGTTTCGGAAGTAACACAAGCTTCCGTCATCAGGTGGGACAACCACAGTAAGAAACAAAATTACTGTAGTGGGCCCAGAGAGCTGTTTGTGACAAGCAACTGTGCCACTGCCGTCACCGTGTCACCGTGCCACCGCTGCCACCACCGCCACCCTGCGACCGTGCCACTACCGGCCACCGTGCCACTACCGCCACCACAGCCGTGACCGCGCGCGACGCTACCTGCAGTGCACGAGCGTGAGGCTGTTCTGGGGCGACTTGTTGGCGTGCGAGCGCACGACCTCCAGGAACTTGAGCACGGATTGCGGTTCGCGGGGCACGCCGTGGTCGCGCCACGCCGTGAAGTGGAACTGCCGGATGTCGCGCACCTCCTCCATCGTCTCCGCGTCTTTCTGCGCGGCGGGGAAACGGAGCGGGCGCGGTCGCGCGACAGGTCACGGCCGGGGCGTTAGGTCTCTCGCGACTGCGACCACCGCCTCCGATTAGCGCGGGTGGCCACGTGCGATGCAAACGAAGTTCAGCGTGCATACGTATTCATTATGGGTGTGTGTACCCCAGTGCGTGCGTGTGGGGAGCGGTGGTGCAGCAGTGGTGCAGCGGTTAGCGCTATGCTGCGCTACTAACCTGGCGACTCGGGTTCGATTCCCACTCACGGCCAACACCGGTGACGATTATCTGAACCGGTCCTGGGCCTCCCCTAGGTCGACTCAGCCTTAAACGAATACCTGGTGCAGTGCGTAGAAAAGTCGCTACTAGGGAGACAAAGGCGGCCGGGCGTGGTGCTGGCAAACCACCCCCTCGTGTGCTATTCTGGCCTCCATAGGTGCTCGCTAACAGCACTTACCCCAACAGTCTGTTAAGGCTACATTTGGGATCTTTGTCTTTGTGTACGTGTGTACCCCAATCTTGATTTGAAGCTTTCGTGACTGCAGGAATCCATACTTTTTGGTTCTTTCGGTAAAGTCACGTCGTTTCAATCGCAACACAAGCAATTGTCATCAGGTGAGACAACCGCAACAGTTTTTCTTGCAGTTTTTCCTTGATGTAGTTATCCCACTGATGACGATTGCTTGTGTTGCGATCGAAACGTCGTAATCTCTTATTTTTCTACCTACGTGACTTTGCCCGAAAGAACCAAACAGTATGTGTGTACCCCAGTCGCGTGTGTACCCCGGTGTGTGTGTGTGTGTGTGTGCGTGCGCGCGTGTCGCTGACTGCGTGTGCGATTGCACCGCGCACCGTGTAGATCTGGAGGTTGCGTATTGTCCAATCGTCCAGAACGGTCTCGGACACCTTCCGCAGCACCAGGTCACCCTGGAAATGGGGCTCCATGTCGTCCTCCCAGTACTTGGCGCATTTCTCCTGCCGTGTGGAATGTGGGGGTTGGGGGGTAGGCAAGGGGGGGGGAGAGATGGGCGGAGCAAAGAGAATTTAACGTCACGGTCACAGTTGTATTTTAGCGTCAATGGTGACTTTGTGAGTCTGTGGGTCTCCGCGTGAGGCTGTGGGTCTCTGTGTGTCTATGGGTCTCCGTGTGAGTCTGTGGGTCTCCGCGTGAGTCTGTGGGTCTCTGTGTGAGTCTACGGGTCTCTGTTTGTCTATGGTTCTCCGTGTGAGTCTGTGGGTCTCCGTGTGAGTCTATGGGTCTCCGTGTGAGTCTATAGATCTACATGTGAGTCTATGGATCTCCGTGTGAGTCTACGAATCTCCGTGTGAGTCTATGGATCTCTGTGTGAGTCTATTGATCTCCATGTGAGTCACTGGTGACCAGGCTGAGACCTTCAACACACTACGAATGAGAAACCAATTTAATCACCAATCATTCTATGTCGGTGTATGGGTCTCTCCGTATGTCTATGGGGCCCTATCGAAGTCTGTGGGTCACTATGCATGTCTATGGGTCTCTCCGTATGTCTATAGGGCCCTATCAAAGTCCGTGGGTCACTACGCATGTCTATGGGTCTCTGTGCAGGTCTGTGAACCTACATCTCTCCGCGCGAGTCACTGGTGACACGGCTGAGACTCTGGCTCACCACGCGAGAGAACCCCTTTATTGATCACGAGCTCCCTGGAACCCTGAGATTCTCGGCTGTTGGCAGTCCGTTCGCCTGTGACCTCTGACCCCGCCCAGGCGAGCCTAAACAGGTGCTCCCAAACAGCAGCAGCAGCAGCCGCCCCCCCCCCCCCCCCCCCGGCGACATCGTCGGGCGACATTGAGCGTCGCACTCGCCCTCTTCTCAGCTGCAGAGCGACACCGACGGCTGCCGTGCGGCGACAATGTTCGGGGGACGCGCTCAAAGCGCACGTCTCCGATTGCGGGGCGACGCGCGCCCGTGGTTCTTTAAATGGCGGCGGTGCGGGGAGGGGTGAGGGGGGGGCCGGTCAAGACCTCTACACCCGTGCGGACGGCGTTCTGCGTTTCGCGTTCTAACGAGCGTGGCGGCGACGACGCGCCGATTGTGTTTCGCGCGGGTCATGGTTTTGCGACGTGACGGTGTGGCCGATGTGACTTTGTATTGCAATTTGGCTCCAGTGCTTTGGCAATCAAAGTGATTTAGAAAGTCAAAAGGTCTCTCTCGCTCTCTCACACTCTCTATATTGCTCACTTTCTCTCTCTCTCTCTCTTGTTCGCTGTCTCTCTCTTGCTTACTCTCTCTCTCTCGCACGCTCTCTCTCGCTCTCTCTCACTCTCTCGATCTCTCTCGATCTCTCTCGCGCTCTCTCTCTTGCACGCTCTCTCTCACTCTCTCTCGCTCGCTCTCTCACCCGTCCTCCTTCCATGACGCCGGTGAGCATGACGATGGTGTACACGTTCTGCTCCCACACCATTTGCCAGAGGTCGGCCACCGTGTCCTCCTTGGGGCCCTGCGTGGCGATGTACTCGCGCGTGCGGCTGTAGCCCTGAGCAGAGGATGATCATCGTCATCATGGTCATCGTCATCATCAGTGCTATCATCATCATTGTCATCATCATGATCATAATCATCATCATGGTCAT
>JAAXLI020001265.1:36908-53803 GCA_014621495.2 Entosphenus tridentatus | reverse complement strand
GGGGGGGGGGGGGTAAAAAATCGTCCAAAATCGCGTGACGTCATTTATGGACGGCCCCTAAAGCGCGGCGAGTTGGCACAGCGGGGAGCACAGGTGGTGGTGCATCTACTAGTCGTCACCTCAGTCAACCCATGGCACCTGCTGGGTCTGTCCTGTGACCTCCTGCACCCAGCCTGGCACAGCAGTCAACCCACGGCACCTGCTGGGTCTGTCCCATGACCTCCTGCACCCAGCCTGGCACAGCAGTCAACCCATGTCACCTGCTGGGTCTGTCCCGTGACCACCTCCTGCACCTAGCCTGGCACAGCAGTCAACCCATGGCACCTGATGGGTCTCTCTCGTGACCTCCTGCACCTAGCCTGGCACAGCAGTCAACCCATGGCACCTGCTGGGTCTCTCCCGTGACCTCCTGCACCCAGCCTGGCACAGCAGTCAACCTCTTTTTATGGAGAGACGAGAGAGGCCATCGCCCAAGCGCCCAGCGGAAAGCGAAATCAAATCACATGTGATTTGTACGGCGCAAAAGAGGTTCAGCGATACGCACGGGCGATGAAAGACGGGAACGTGCCAACGATCGTCTTCGTGGAACCCTGAATGTTCATCGATTAGCTCAAGGCTTTTGGTTACCCACGTACAAATATATCCATGCCTGTCAACGCCTTGTCACCTTATTACAGACCAATTCAGACCTTGGCGGTCACCCCGTGCCCGTTATAAATATCAACGTTCATCCGATACACTACACTACACTATACACTACTACACTATACACTACACTATACACTACTATACACTACACTATACACTGCTATACACTACACTATACACTACACTATACACTACACTATACTACTATACACTACACTACTATACACTATACACTAATATACACTACACTATACACTACATTACTATACACTACTCTACTATACACTACACTATACACTACTATACACTACACTACTACATACCTGTCAACCCCTTATCAGTGCCCTACCTTATTACAGACCAATTCAGACCGTATTGGTCACCTCGTGCCCCTTATAAATATCAAAGTTCGTCCTACAAAGTCCCATCTCGAGGGAGAAACACAAATAGACAATAATGATGTTTTATAAATTTTCCCGTATTGAAACGGCTGGAACGCCGTATGGACCTGAAACATATATTTCCCTGTAGAAGAATGCGGGGTAAACCGAATGGGTTGACAGGTACATACCCGGGTACATACCTGTCAAACGATACGGTTTAACCCATATTCTTGTACAGGGAAGTTGAGTTTTCAGGTCCATATGGCGGTACAGCCGTTTCAATACGGGCAACATTTTTTGCTGTATTTGCTTGTGTGTTTGTGTGATGGTGGTACTTTGTAGGATGAACGTTGAGATGTATAAGAGGCACGGGGTTGGCAATAAGGTCTGCATTGGTCTGTGGTAAGGTAGGTAGTTATAGTGCAGTGTATAGTGTAGTGTATAGTAGTGTATAGTGCAGCGTATAATAGTGTATAGTGTAGTTTATAGGATGAACGTTGAGGCTTATAGGGGCACGGGGTGATCTATAAGGTCTGAATTGGTCTGTGATAAGGTAGGGTACTGATAAGGGGTTGAGAGGCATCGATATATTTGTACGTGGGTACCCAAAACCGCAGGCAATGGATGAACATTCAGGGACCACAAAATGATTATTGTTGTTATGTTTCTGTCCAGATTTAAAGCTTTCGTGACTGCAGGGATTCATCTTCTTGGTTCTTTCGGTAAAGTCACGTAGAAGGGAAATAATAAAATAATAAAAATAAAACATAATAAAATAATTCTCACGACGTATCGGCCACAACGCAAGCAGCCGTCCTCAGGTGAAGAACAGGTCTGTCGGAAAGACAGCATCTGAAATTTTATTATGTTTTATTTGTATTATTTTATTATTTCCCTTCTACGTGACTTTACCGAAAGAACCAAGAAGATTTCTGTCCAGAGTTTGAATTTCTCGCTTGTGGAAATGTTGAACCTATTTCGCACCGTGCGTGGCTAATCGGAGCCGTATTTCTTGAGCTGGTCACGCGCAGTCTTCAAACAGACATGATACATTCTGCAACGAGACCCCAAGTGTTGCAGTAAAAGTTTAATGGAGGGGAGAGTGGAGCGGTTTTGGAATCTGAATCGATTTTTTCAATTCCTTGCTGGCGAATGGACTTAAACAATGTTGGAAACGACCTTCGATTAACCTGGTGGCCCCTACATATGAATTATCCAGGTGATCCTGGGACATGAATTGACCAGGTGACCTTGGGATATTAATTAACCAGGTGACCCTGGGACATGAATTAACCAGGTGGCCCTGGAACATGAATTGACCAGGTGACCTTGGGATATTAATTAACCAGGTGACCCTGGGACATGAATTAACCAGGTGACCCTGAGATATTAATTAACCCGGTAGCCTGGGACATGAATTAACCAGGTGGCCCAGGGATATGAATTAACCAGGTGGCCCTGAGACATGAATTGATCAGGTGACCCTGTGACATGAATTGACCAGATTTGAAGTTTTCGTGACTGCAAAGATCCATACTCTTTGGTTCTTTCGGTAAAGTCACGTGGGTGAAAATAAAAAAAAGCATAAAATAGAAATAACTAAATTAATTTAGTTATTAATTTTAATTTAGTTAAACATGTATGTGTTTTAATATTTACGGTTTTTTTTTTTATGTAGGGCCCCTTTATAACATATGCTACATGCCCCGCACTAGCTTCATCCGGCACTGAGTAACAGAACGAGTGCAGAATCACCGAACCGGAATTGATAGCTCCAAAGTGCCGGGGCCCGAAGCATATTGCCACTTTTGCTACTCGAATATAATCCGGCACTGGCTATTACTATAGTACTACACTGCCTTTGACTTTTATGAACGACTCGGGTGTTTAACGTTAGCGATTTGTCGTATTATCTGGCTGTATAGTAAATGAACAAAAAATCACCTCGAGGACCCTGAGGCGAGCGAGGAAGATTGTGGCCGACTCCTCCCACCCTGGACACTCGCTGCTCCAGCTACTCCCCTCCGGCAGAAGGCTGCGGTCTATCAGGACCAAAACCTCACGCCACAAACACAGTTTCTTCCCATCCGCTGCTGGCCTCTTCAACAAGGCCAGGGGCTCACACTGACTTTAACGCTCAAACTGACTTTAACGCTCAAACTGACTTTAACGCTCAAACTGACTTTAACACTCAAACTGACTTTAACACAATATCTGCACAATGACACCCTGCCATATTTGCACTATGTTACCCTATTTGCATTTTTTTTATTTTATATTGTATATTATAGCTATTGTATATTTTAGATTTTATTTTAATAATTTTTTACATACTTTAGCTCCTTAGTATTAGTTAGACTTGTACCTTTAGTATAGTTAGACTTGTAAACCACTTATTTAAGATTTAAGATTCCTATATGTTGAATGTATGCACCTTCCGGCCAAAATAAATTCCTTGTCTGTGCGAACTTTCATGGAGAATAAAACCCTTTCTGATTCTGAAAAAATACAATTACTTTACTGTTCAAGTTAAAAATGTGTTTTAATATGGATTTTTTTTATTTAGGGCCCCTTTATAACATATGCTACGGGCCCCGCACTAACTTCATCCGGCACTGAGTAACAGAATAGTAAGTAGCATATTGGCACTTTTGCTACTCGGATATAATCCGGCACTGCCAAAGAGCACGCCCTGCGGAGGAGCTTTGTCCAGCTGAAGTTCACCGTGGGGGGGGCGTGCGTGCGAGCTGAGTGCAACAGTGCAATTCTGTGGAGAGTAAGCGCCCCCTTGTGTCGGGATTATTGCTGAACGATGTATTGATTTTCAAATCGAAATCGCAATTTGAAACAATGCGATTGCCAAATCGCAAAGGTTCAGATTTTTTTGCGATTTGAAAAGTGCTATTACTTTATTATTGGAATCGTTTCAATTTGTATTGTTATAACTTCATTCATTTAACTTAACAATTGTTATATGTTTGATTGTTCTATTTCAATTAAAACATTTTAATAATGTTGGAAGAAATTCATATATTTTAAGTTATCATCCTTATATTAGAATATATATAGCAGTTCACATTTTGATGGTATCATGTGGTAATGCTCCATCACATGTTTTAAATCTATTACACAGTGAATCTTGAACTGAAGCTTGACTTGAACAAATGTAATCGCAAATCAAACCGCAATATCTGTCAGAAAAATCGCAATTTGATATTTTCCCCAAATCGTTCAGCCCCAGTCGGGATTTGCGTAAATAGCCATCGGCGCGAGCCACAAGTGTCATGTCGCTCTGCCGCTGTGGCGAGGTTTGTTCGTTGTTGTTGCGTCTGGGGTGTCCGTGGCACCGAATCAGAATCTGAAAGATTTCATTTACGCCGAGGTTGCTGCTCGTATCTCGCTGTGTGTGTGTGTAGGCCTCGGCAAGGTAAGGTAATTTACCCTTTTTACCGGGTAAAAGGGTAAAGGTAAAGGGTAAAGGTGTCGACATGCCAAGGGGTAAGGGTAAAGGGTAGGGTAAAGGTAGGCTCGTTGCTTTTTACCTTTTACCTTACCTGCTAAAGGGTAAAAGGTAGGGTAGAGTGATTGTATTGTGGTAAGGTAAAAGGTAGGGTAAAGGTAGGCTCGTTGTTTTTACACTTTTACCTTACCTTGCCGAGGCCTATGTGTGTGGTCGTTGTCACTCACTGAATGAAGATGAATACCAAGATCTGACCAAGTTTTTAGATAGATATAAGTAGGACGTCGAAATGCATTGAATCGCGTGCTATGATGAAATCGGACATCAGCACACACGGTCTTGCACGCACTCACTTCATGAAGTTTAATGCAAGATCGGACACTCACAGTGTCAAGTTTAAGATGGTGTAGCTCATCGGAATACACTGAATCGCGTGCTGTGATGAAATCGGATATGAGCTAAATAAGCATTTACATTTTTTTACACGTACATTTTTTTGACATTTTTGCACATGTAACATTACATTTGTACACATTTAACATATGACATTTGTACACATTTAAAAATGTAAATTTTACACTTTTAAAATGTAATTTTTACACAAAAATAGAATTTTTATATGTGAAAATTGAAAATGTTTACACATTAAAAAATTTCATTTTTACAAAGTAAAAACATTTCATTTGAAAAATAACATTTTACACATTCAAGATTTTTTTTTTTACATTTTAGACATTTACGTCTGATCGACTGTATGAACAGATTAATGTAACGTAAAAAATAATTACGTAGAAATCGTACATCAATACCCGTCGTTGGCTTGTTACGCTCTGTAAACCGCAGAAAGTAATTCGAGATTTTTTTCAAAAACGAGACATTTTCCAGACGGCCACCGGATGGACTGAGCCGGGCATCGATAGAACACGCAGCAAATCACGACCCCACGATCCCACAATCCCACGACCCCACCACTCCAAAGAGATGCTCGCAACACCGCCGAAGCGTCAAATGTAAAATTCGCCACGTCCCGTTCGCCACGGGACAACTTCTACTTCTTTTCACCATGTAGGGTGGATGAGGGCTTACGACACGGCATTTTGCTCACGCATACCTGTCAACTCCTTATCAGTGCAGACCAATTCAGACCCATGGTCATTTATATGCATTCATTAATCTCCCCTCCCACCACCACTTCGCGCAAGAAGAGTGCACAAGTGTTGTCATCGCACCTACCCCTCTATTTAAGGAACGTAACAGGAGGATTTCTCCACACATCTGGCCATCGCCTGATGACGCCGGTTGTAATTTCTGGCGAAACGTCGTACTCAGATTGTAAATGTTGTGGCTTTGCTCTCCAACACACCGGTGTGCTGTACTAGTATACTACACTATACACTACACTATACACTACTATAGACTACACTATACACTTGTATACACTACACTATACACTACACTGTACTATACTACACTATAGACTAGTGCAGTACTAGTAACGAATTGGTTCTGTTTACGTGACACAAACCTTACTAAATAGCTGTCGGGTGTTGGCGGGTTTAACAACGCAACATTTATATATTTGCGTGATGTAACCCAAAAAAACTGTTATTATGGATGATATCAATCGCGAAAAGCCTACCACGTTGTTAAACTAATTCAAAAAGTGTCTTTTTTTTAAAGTTGATCATGTGAAATTGCAGTCGCCGCTCCGCGTCTACATTGACCGTACGAACGAACGAAAGAACGGACGGCGACTTGCAGATAGCGGCGGTTGGAGGCGGGGTGGGAGGGGCGAGAAGGTCCGGCTCTGACGCTCCGCCGTCAGTGCTCGAAGTCGACGAGGATCTCCGGCCGCACGGACGCGAGGCTCTGCTTCGCTGCCTCGCCAAAGTCGTTGTCGCCCAGCCTGTGGAGAGAGCGGCCAGCGCCCGTTAGGCGCGCGCGGGGGTCACTTGCGGTGGGCTCCGACCCCGTCGCGTCGGGCGATTGTGGCGTACGTCGCAGGTGGCGGTGTTGGTGGAAGGGAGAGGAGGGGGGGCAGCTTTTGAGAGTGATTATAATTTGGTACCGCGGTGGCTAGGAGATGTTAACTACCTCACCTGGTATACAGAAGGTCGTGGGTTCGATCATGGACCCTGGACACCTGTTATGTACTTGGGAGTTTGCGTCTCTCTCATCATCACGGCGGCTTGGAGATGTTAACTACCTCGCCTGGTATACAGGTCATCGTGGGTTCGATCCTGACCCTGGTGCCTGCTGTATATTTGGAGTTTGCATGTCTCCCTCCCCGTGGTCACTCGGATTTTTTCCGGGTCCTCCGGTTTTTCCCTCCACATTTAGAATCAACATGCGTTTCTAACATAACACAGTGCTGCAACTAACTCCCTCAGACTCTCACCAACCCGCACTGACCAGCGTAGTAATCAGAATAATCTGTTATTAACCCTTTCCCTTACATGTGTAAGGACAGTACGGGGTGATGTAGGGACAGTACGGCTCCCCGTGGCCATGGTTACTAATTCACGTAACAGGAACAGACAAAATCGGTGAGCTGGTGCATTTTGTGTAATATAATAAGACTCACATGAGCTTTTTCAGACCGCTGGCGGCGGTTATGATGTCACGCAGCGCTGGCGCCGACTCGTCCGTCAGTGAACATCGGTCCAGACTTGGCAGAGGGAGAACAAGATAGGGTGTTAATACACATGTCAACGTTGCCCGTGTCTCCAACGTGACACGGCAAGCGACTGCAACGTTAAGGCGGTTTATGTCTCATCGTCAAAGCTTTAAACTTGTGTAATGGCGACTTGACACACGTCTCTTGAGATTGCACTTCATTGAAGACACGTTCACTTGGCTTCAGACGGAGATCCCACCGCAACCGCCCCGAGTCTCCCGCGCATCTCCCTTATATGCTGACCGAGGCCACGCCCCCCTTCTCGATCATTCTCACAGACTCTGGATGATCGCACTACCGGCAGACTCTACCGTCCTCTTCTGTCACCTGACCACACTCCCTTCTTGAACATTCCGATAGCCACCAGTCCCTTCATACTCACAGCTGATATCCCTGTAATTACCTCCCGTGGCCACTAGTCCCTTTGTACTCACAGCTGACTCCCCTGTCATTACCTCCCGTGGTCACTAGTCCATTCGCACTGAAGGCTGAATCCCCTGTCAATACCTCCCATAGCCACTAGTCCCCACCGCATGCAGGCTCTATTGTCATTACACTTGTGTCAGATTCTACATGACGGACAACCACAGATGTCATCTACAAGTATGTGTCCCTCATGGCTTGTCCGAAACCAACGTATGTTGAACTTCTTTCAAGCCGTACATAGCCAACCGTGCTAATCGGAGGCGCGGGGGGGAAGGACAACAAACCAAACACAAAAAGCAGTTCTAAAGAAATTAGTTTTCAATGCAGATGATGATATAAAAGTGCATAGCTCCCAGTGGCTTTCTAATATCAGAAGCAAAAGCATTCCAGACAGCCGCAAAAGCAGCAGCATCTGAAAGCGCATCGCGATGCGGTGACCACCATCTTTGTTCAATGGCCATCCAAAAGCCGATGCTGAGAAGATGACCAGAATTCGCACGATGGTTTATGCTACTTGACGAGATCAGCAAGATATTGTGGTTCATTTGTGGCAAGCAACTGGGAGCCAATGCACCTCAGTGAGCGCTGTACAGACACGGTCGGATCTTGCAGTAACCCCATCACGACACATGCCAGAGAGTTTTGTGCACGCGACAGCTTGCTTAAGTTTTTTCCAGACGTCCCGTAGGAGTAGCGATTTGCAATGATCGCGCCTTGTCAATACTATGCTACACGTAAATTTTTTGCATCCAGGCCACCATCCACTGACCTCTTTGTTAACCTTAACCATTCAAAATTCACGTTCGGGTCACAGTTGGTGAACTCCAAAGATACGAAACCTCGTTTTTCACCGCAGCAATCAAACATGTGATTTGCATGGTTTATCAATTTGCCACGTGATTTTGTTGACCTTGTTTCCAAAATCAATCCTTATACGGTACTGAATCAGCACCGTTTATGCCCCAGTGATGTGAGACAAGTATTGAATTGCTATAAGTGTTGAGTGTTTGCCTTTTCCCGGTCCGATGACGTACGCATACGTCACTTTTTCTTCCAATTCTGTTCCGATGATGTATGTGTACGGTACCGGAGGGAACACTAAACTAAAATAACTTTATCACGACCGAAGCTCGCCCCGACAAGGCCATGCTGGGAGGGCGTGTGGCACAGTTTTGGCGCCGGCTATCATAGAGTGGCGGTGGTCGCGTGGCGACGCTTCTCTGTGGTGAGTAACGACGCCTTGAAAAACAGTGGCGCTACGCCTCTCTAAATAAAATCAAATGCCAAGCCGCTAGCGCGTTCCGAGATTCGGTGGTGAATGGGGACACCCACCCTGCCAGCTTGCAGACGTCTCAGAATGGGAAAGGGTTAGCAACTCACAGCAACTCCTCTAAGCTCTGGCCTCTTCCTCCTTGTGTGATGCCCTCCGCTAAGACCGTCACTCCGTGGTCTCCAAGCTCGTTGTCTTCCAGCCTGCGTTTGTGTGACAGAGATGGAGAGAGTGGTGGCAATTGGAGAAGCATCGCAACTGTACGTTGAACTTCTTTCGCACCGCACGTAGCCATCCGTGCTAATCGGAGGTGTGGGGAAAGGACAAATTAAATGCAAAAAAGCAGTTGTAAAGAAATTAGTTTTCAGTCTAGATGTAAACACGCATCGCTCCAGTGGCTTCTTAATATCGGAAGGAAGAGCGTTCCAGACGGCCGCAGAAGTAGCGCATCTAAAAGCGCCACGTGGCGATGCGGCAACCGTCTTCGTTCGACGGCCGAACGAGAAGCCGCCGCTGCGACGATTTGACGACCGGAGTTCGCGTGATGGTGGTTCATAGCTCCATCACGAGGTTCGCGAGGTATCGCGATTCATTCATGGCAAGCTCAGAGCACTGACCCGAGCACTCTCAAGCACTCGCAGACGCGTACGATGTCACGGAGCGACGACCCCGACTCCTCCGTCAGGGAGCAGCATTCAAGCCTGGAACACAAAAGGGGGGAGCACAACACGGCGAGAATATTACCGAATTCGGATTCAATCGGATGGAAACCTGCTAAGTATGTACAGAACGTATGTTACGTGTGACTTCTTTCGCAACTCTAGAGATAAGGAGACGTTAACTACCTCGCCTGGTATGCAGGAGGCCGTGGGTTCGATCCAGACCCTGACGCCTGCTGTATTTGGAGTGTGCATGTTCTGTCTCTCCCCGTGGTTGCGTGGCAGGCCCTCAGGTTTTTCCATTCGCATTTAGAATCAACGTGCATTCAGAGTATTTGGCCGCTGTAAATTTCCACACGACGACGACGACGATGATAAGCCACTTTGTTGTGCTCTCATTTGTGATAGTCTGGGTCGCTTCTGAAAGAAGAGCTAAGCAGCAGCAGCTCAGCGGGGCCTTACCTGGTCGAATAACAAATAGTTTTAGTTTGTCGTTGTTCGTTGGATCCCTAGATTTGGTTCATCCCAGGTCCGCCCCAACCACCTCTCCTCCTGCGCTTTTGTTGTCGCCGTTGTCACCTGAACCAGCGGTGCAGCGACTCCGTTATCGGCTCAGGGGGGTGGCGGTGCGGCAATCGGTCAGGTGGAGCCCCCCCCCCCCCCCCCCAAATGTTGTGATTCGTCTCTACGCACAGTCGCGCCGAGAAGCTATTCTCCATTGCGGCCTCCTCTCTCGCTCCCTAATCGCATCGTCGTCGTGACCAGCGACAATTGCCACCGGGTGGGGGCTGTTGTGAGTGACCTCTGAAAAAACGGTGTCATCATTGAGAAATGTCATTGGCCTTCCCGTCATTGGCCTTCCCGTGAAAGTGATATGACTGCCTTGTCTACCAATGGTGAGGCATTTATGAACAAAACGAAACGAGAACAGCAAAGCGCTCAAATGCTGACCCCATGACCCTCAAAAGTCAGTTGAGCTGGACCCAGTTGCTTGACAATCAACTTCTCCTGTAAAGTCCCACAGTGTTTGTTGCTAATTCTTCGTTCGCTGCAACCTGCTGCCATCGCCATTGCTGTCGCTTCCTCCTAGAGCCGGTCGGCCGTGACCTGCTGTATCTGCACAGTGCGACCTCGCGTTGTGACATCGTCATTACAGCCATGGGCGCCATTTTCACCGGCCCGAATTTGTCTAATACGGCGTGGCAAAAATGCGAATCTCATCGCGACGAACGAATGAACACCTTTAAAAAAGTAGTTTTTAAAACAAAGGTTTTATTAACAACTTCGTTTAACTCATGGTCGAGAAGTACGTCAATGGCGCCTGAGATACGCGGCACCTGATTTTTGTGTGAGCCGATTCCACAGTTTAGGGACGGCGGCGTTTTTGACCTACACAAATATCTATATGAATAATTAGGCGTCCATACAAAATGTAAATTGCTTTAAAGTAGCGAATTAATGTATTAATCTATGCCGATTTTGATACAGTCATGCATTGTCACCGGATCTGAGTACGTGTGCAATATGTGGAATTGATTGGACAACGGGAAGTGGACGAATCTTTGATTACAAGATTTGACCACGACAAACAGAGGAATCAAGTTAAGTAAACCCGTTGAAAAAGGGAGATCTCTCACTCGGACGCCTTCGCAGCTGCCCCGAGACCTCCCCGAGGCACAGATCAAACTGCGGCATTGCAGCGGTTTCTCATGTGAGCAACTTAAAACGTTATCCCTCATTAGGCAATTTACGTTGAAAGAATCGTCATATTTTCTTTTATTTTCAAACGCAACCAAAAACTATTTACAGAAAATCTTTTTTTTCATCTTCAGCTACTTGGTGGGGCGGCCAACGCCCCTGAGTGGACGAACCACGCCTGCCGATTTGTCTCTTCGCACGGTCACACCGAGAGGCTATTTTCTTCCACATCGTGGCCGCCCTCTCTCGCCACCTTACTCGCATCGCCGTCGTTACGCTCACGCAGTCGCGAAGCGTTCAACGCCGTAAGTAGCGCTCCGTCTTCGCAAAAAATGCAGCCAACTGCAGGTCCGTGGTAGTTAAGCAGTTGCGATATTACATTGACCGACTCTAGGTCAATCAGATTTAAAGCGTGGTGCGTAAAATGAACGCATTTTCGTAAAAAAAAATGATGTAACCGCGTTTTAAATCAGTGTTCGTCCGTGTGTTCTTTGACACGCTGCTGTTGAAAACAAATCTCATGGTGGGTGTCAAATGGGGCCCCAACTAGTAGCTCTGGCCACCACGCCGTTCGTTACACCGCCACTGACCTCAGTGCTTCCAAGCAGCCGCCGCGTCTCTCCTTCAACGCCTCGGCCAATGCCTTGACGCCTCCATCTCCAATCTCATTCTCGTTGAGGCTGGCACCACACAGGGACGGGGTAAACATAGACAAGCAACTGCAGGCGCAGTCCATTTGTGGTTCAGTGCATTTGTGGTTAAGTCCATTTGTCGGTGAGTCAATTTGTGGTTCAGTCGATTTGTGGGTCAGTCCATTTGTGGGTCAGTCCATTTGTGGGTCAGTCCATTTGTGGGTCAGTCAATTTGTGGATCAGTCAATTTGTGGGTGAGTAAATTTGTGGTTCAGTCAATTTGTGGTTCAGTCCATTTGTGGTTCAGTGCATTTGTGGATCAGTCCATTTGTGGTTCAGTCCATTTATGGCTCGTGTCATTAATCATTAAACGCAGTACAGCGTGGAGGTGTGGGACATTTTTCACTCTGGACACCACACAAATGACAATTTTCTTGATATTTTTTGTGACGATGGATTTCGCTGATTGATACAACCGAGATGAGGAGACGAGAGGGGAGAGGTAGGCAGAGCTGAGTTCATAGAGGACCTGGTCAATTGTTGCAACGGATCCCGGCAATGGATTGGGAAGCGAGTGGAGGTTGTGGAGTATTGGGTTGGTGTGCTCTCGTATCACTTTCAAGGGCAGGTAACATTCTTTGTGTCACCCAAAGCACCATTTGCATTCGGGCTGTGCCAGGGCCGGTTTTAACTCGAGCAGAAACGACCTTCCTTTCAGAAAATAAAGTAAACGACTTACCAATTCTTTTTTTATTGTTACCAGTAAGGCCCACTGAGCTATGTAGCTTTTTTTCAGAAGCGATCTGACCATCACAAATGATAGCTCAACGAAGTGGCTTATCACAACGCATGACGTTGCTTCTAAATGTGGAGGGAACAACCAGAGGACCCGGGGAGAAAAAAATCCACGCGACCACAGGGAGAGAGAGAAAGAGAGGGACGCAAACTCCAAATATACAGCACCAAGCGTCTGGGTCAGAATCCAACCAACGACCTCCTTCATACCAGGCGAGGTAGTTCACATCTCCTAGCCACCGCGGCTGTAAGTCTGGCCTTTCTGCTGCTGAGTCACCATGGTTAGGCGATGTTAACTACCTCGCCTGGTTTGCAAGGTTCAATCTCGACCCTGATGCCTGCTGTATATTTGGCGTTTGCGGTGTCTCTCTCCCCGTGGTCATGTGGATTTTTTCCCTCCGGGTCCTCCAGTTTTTCCCTCCGCATTTAGAATCGACATGCGTTGAGATTATTTTGCTGCTATAAAATGTCCACATGGTAAACCACTTTGTTGAGCTATCATTTGCGATAGCCACGTCGCTTCTGAAAATTCCCACTGAAGTGAAGTTTATACCTCGGTGGGCTTTACCTGGTAAGATAAAAAAAATAGTTTCGTTTTATTCGTATATTTTCGCAAGCGATTTGTTTACCTTTCCCATACTTTGCACTCCTATCGTGTTTGTGTGTGTTGTGTTTGGTGTTGTTGTTGTAACGCCTTAACAGGACATCTGTGAAGAAAGGCTTATCGGATTCCTCCCGCAGTATAAAATACAGATTCTGATCCGGACAGCACTTACACCAGCGTCTTCAAGCTCCGGATGTGTGTGACGATGTCTCGGATGACGGCGCCAGAGCTTTCCTTCAACGAACACCTCCACAGGCTGCGGGTGGACAAAAAAAACGGGTGAACAGACAAAGTCGGCTCTCGATTATTCGGTATAAATATGGGGGGCGCGGGCGGGGGGGGGGAGAGAGTAGGGATACCCCCAAATAAAACACGTGTGTCATCGCAATGGAATGATGTACATGTACGTCACTGGAGTGGAATCTGAAGAAAAACTGATAATGTCCACGTACGTCATCGCAATTGAATAATGTACACGTACATCATCAGAACGGAATAGGAAGAAAGACTGATAATGTCCACGTACGTCATCGCAATGGAATGATGTACATGTACGTCATCAGAACGGAATCGGAAGAAAAACTGATAATGTCGACGTACACCACGTGTGTGTGCATCGTTATCAATGAGGGTGAACAGAACGACAGTGGTGGAGTAAGGAGTCGGCGTGGACAAAGTTCTCACTGCAGCTCTTCCAGATGCCTTTGCTGTGCATCTTCGTTCAGCAGCAGCGCGATGCCAGCGTCATTCAGGTCATTGCCTCCGCACCTTAAAAACGACGCACAAAGTGGGCGTCAGTGCGTAGATCATGGGGGTAAGGGAATCTGCAATCTGTGGTCCAAAATAGGACCTAAAGTTCATTTATGAAACAATGAGAAAATGCGTTGACCATTTCTGGCAATAAAACAGCTGTGTGTAAAAATGGCAGCGTGTAAAATTGGCATAAATAAACATGAATAGACCAAAAATATATATCCTACTGTAAAAAGTAACCTGTGTTTATTGACACCATCTCGAAGACTCTCTGCATGGGGTGATGTCCGTAGGACTACTACTATGTTCTTATATCAACAACACAATATTGTAAAATGGGACTTTTGCCAGTATAAAAGTATGAAAAAACAAGAATAACGTTTGCCCTTTCTGGCAATAACACAACAGGAGTTAAGATGTTCAAACACCCAATAGAAACCTTTTGCAAGCAATGAAGTTACTGCATTAACCACACACGCGATACTAGTGGTAAACATGCAAACAAACACGCTCTGACAATATATGATGCATTGTGTTTGAAACTCATTGGTCCCATGTTGCAGCTGTTCACCCCGAGCTATAAATGCTCTGACATTGCATTACTGTTCACCTTTTGGCGTTCTCTGGTCTGACACTGGTGAGACAAGGCCCTAAAGACAGGCTGTCTCAGGTGTAGGCCAATCAGTTTCAAAGACAATGCCAAGTCACATTATCAGAGCCATGTTTGTTTGCATGTTCACCACAAGTACCGTGTGTGGTTAATGCAGTAACTTGATTGAGGGGGGAACGTTTTTATTTTTTAGTTATGTTTCCTTTCCTATACTTTGCACCCCTATCGTGTTTGTGTGTATTGTGTTTGTTGTTATAACGTTCTGACCCCGTGCCCCTACTGGACATCTGTGATAACAAAAGAGCTGTGTGGCTCATCGGATTCCTCCCGCAGTATAAATACAGATTCTGACTTGCAACTTGAAACGTGCAATGCCACGAGGTGGAAACACTATAAAACCATCGCTCACTCAACAACCATAACGCACTTGACTACTTTACAGGAGGCGACGGCGGGCTGCAGTCGTTTAACCTCCTCCTCCGTCATCCCGCAGTCCTCCAGGTTGAGGAGCTCCAGGGGTCCGGCTTTACTCTGCACGACGTACGACAGAGCGGCACAGTCTGGCGGGGACAGCCTCACGCCAGACAGGTCCACCTCTGCCACCATCTCCATTATGCTGCACACGGTGTCATCGTGATGCAGCTCGTGGAGGCAGTGCAGGAGACTGATGAGCCTGTTCTTGACCGTCGTGGGCACGCTGGCACCTTGCGTGCGGTCCGCGAGTTTGGCCATGCTGCGCCGGAGCCACTCGATGATTTGCTGCTGGCAGCTGTTCCTTGGCGAGCCCAGGCAAGCTTCGAGGATCTGCCAAGAGTGTGGAGACGCCAGGCCGGCGAAGAACCTCTGGAAGATGTCGTAGCGCCCGTCGTCGCAGTCCTCAATGGCCGCTATGACTTCCGCGACAGTGGGGCTGTGTCCGGTATTCCGGTCCGAGAGGTAGACTGCGAGCGACGCAAAGTACTCCTGGATGGTCAGGTGGAAAAACGTGTAGAGTTTCACCGCCTTCACAGCTTCGCTCTTGAACACTTCGCCCAGGAACGTGCCCTTCTGAATCTCCACGGCATTGAGATCGATGTCGAAACGCTTCAGGTCCTTGTCCGTAAACATTTGGATGTTCTCCTTTATGCCGCAGAAGGCCATGTTGGCGAGCGAGCCTACGGCCGTCCCCAGGTTGTCGGTGTTGGGACTGTGATGGGCCACGAGCACATACAGATACTTCGAGAATAGGTCGGTCATGGTGGTGGCGGCGGCAAAACCTGCAGAGGCGTCGACCTGCTCCCGTTCCAGGTACGACTTGACCACCTTGCCGGCGATGTGGCAAAACGCGGGGATATAGCAAAAGTGGAAAAGGTTTTCACAACTCTCCAGGTTGTCGTACAGTCTCTGCCCCTGCCCTTCGCTGTCGGACAACTTGACGACGTAATCCTTGATCTCTTGCCGCGAAAACCCGGTGATTTCGGAAAAGCGGTCCACTTGGATTCCACCCAGGCGCTCCAGAGCGATCGGCCGAGTTGTGAGCAGCATCGACGCACCCATGAGCATCTTCCTCGTCACCAGCCCGGCAAAGATGGCCTCCTTGCTTGCCGTCTTGTCCGGGTCGCTGCACGCATTCGCCAAGTCCAGGGGCTTCTGGAACTCGTCGAGCCCGTCCAGGACCAGCAGTGCCTCCTCGGGGTTTTCGAACACCCGGTCAGCAACGTTGCCCAGGCTCTTGTGGTGCAATCGGAAGAGGTCCCGGAGCGACAGAGAGTCGGGGTATCCGTTGACCTCCCTGAACTGGATGTAGACGACGATGCGGAAGTCCGCTCGGAAGAGCCGCTCGCCAGACGCCAGTTTGTTCACGATCATCTGGGCCATGGTAGTCTTGCCGATGCCCGGAACGCCGACCAAGACGACGAGTTTCGGCAGCTCTGTCCCCTCGCCGACGGGATGGAAGAGCTTGCCGAAGGTGAACCCCTCCTCTCTGAGGGCCGCGATAATGTCCGCGTGCCGCTTGCCGCGCGATATGAACTCGTGCTGGCGTTTCTCGTCGGCGCGGTGGTAGGCCACGATGATGGGCTGCACGAATCTGTTGCTCAGCAGCACCACCTCGCCGGGCCGCGCGTTGTAGTCCAAAATGTTGGCGGTGTGGTGCCGGAGGTAGTCGAAGTACTCCCGCAGTGGCTTGTCTGAAAGGGAGGGGTGGGGGTATGGATGACAGCGGATCAAATTGCGCTACTATTTGACGCCCCGTTAAGCCTCATCCACTGCTTGCCCAGCCGTCAAAATGCGTAAAAGTTT
>JAAXLI020001265.1:13910-26309 GCA_014621495.2 Entosphenus tridentatus | reverse complement strand
CCACCCAACCACCCACTTAACCACCCAACCACCCACTTAACCACCCAACCACCCAACCATCTACCCAACCACCCTACCCAACCACCCACCCACCCAATCATCCACCCAACCACCCACCCCACCAACCCACTCAACCACCCACTCATCCACCCAACCACCCCAACTACCCCACCCACTCAACTACCCAAACACCCACCCCACCCAACCACCAATTCACCCTCTCGACAATAACCCACGACTTAGGATGGGGCCTTCAATCAGCAGTGGATTGAACGTGTCTGATGATGTAATTCATTGTGGTGCCACGGTGGGGGGGGGATGATGCCCCTTATAAATGTCAACGTTGATCCTACAAAGTATTCATCATAAGGGAGAAACACAAATACAAATAAAATAAAATAAATTATATATATTTTTTTGCCTGTATTGAAACTGGCGGTACTGCGGGTGTGAACATGATCCCCCCCCCAACATCCCTGGAACGACAAAATTCTGGTGGCTTGTGACGTCACGGCCGAACCGCCGAGGTGGAATTTTGACGTCACCGCTCGTGGTGTGTCGATGACGTCGTGTCACCCGGGAGAGGAGGAGGGTCAGCGGTTGCCGATGCCGGGTTGAGAGAGACCGGGGGGCTGACTACGGCGGCGGCGGTGGTGGTGGTGGACAATCAGTCTCCACACGGTAAGAGGTGGTGGTGGACGCGTGGTGGTGGTGGACAATCAGTCTCCACACGGTGAGAGCTGACGACGGTGATGGTGGTGGTGGTGGACAATCAGTCTCCACACGGTGAGGGGTGACGACGGAGGTGGTGGTGGACAATCAGTCTCCACACGGTGAGGGGTGACGACGGTGGTGGTGGTGGACAATCAGTCTCCACACGGTAAGAGGTGGTGGTGATGGTGGTGGATGCGTGGTGGTGGTGGACAATCAGTCTCCACACGGTGAGGGGTGACGACGGTGGTGATGGCGGTGGTGGTGGTGGACAATCAGTCTCCACACGGTGAGAGGTGATGACGGTGGTGGTGATGGTGGTGGTGGACAATCAGTCTCCACACGGTGAGGGGTGACGACGGTGGTGGTGGTGGTGGTGGTGGACAATCAGTCTCCACACGGTGAGAGGTGGAGGCGGTGGTGGTGGACAATCAGTCTCCACACGGTGAGAGGTGATGACGGTGGGCCATCACAAGCCATCACAAATTTATAGCTCAACGAAGTGGCTTATCCTGTGTAGATCTAGAGCGGTAGCCATATACTCTAAATGCATCTTTCTAAATGTGAAGGGGGGAAAAAAAACGGAGGACCTGTAAAAAAATGCACGCCACCATGGGGGGAGAGAGACATGCAAACTCCAAATATACAGCAGGAGTCGGGGTCGGGATCGAACCCACGTCCTCCTGTATACCAGGCGAGGTAGTTAACATCTCGCCGCCGCGACTGTAAGCTTAAAATCAGGAAGCGTTGGTTGCTGGAGCAGAGAATACATGGAGGGGGGCAAAGCGAGATGAGGGAGGAGCGAGTCTGTAGAGGATTTTGAAGACGGTGAGTGCAATCTTGACGCTTGAGTAATACCTTCAAACCTTCTACTAAATTTCGATTTAAAGCTTTCGTGACTGCAGGGATTCATCTTCTTGGTTCTTTCGGTAAAGTCACGTAGAAGGGAAGTAATAAAATAATAATAATAAAACATAATAAAAATAAAACATAATAAAATATTATGTTTTATTATTATTATGTTTTATTATTTTATTACTTCCCTTCTACGTGACTTTACCGAAAGAACCAAGAAGACTTCTACTAAATGTTGAATGTTTTCGCTGAAGCCCTAGAAGATAAATGGCAATGACAGGACGGCCTTGCAGGGTCTTGTTCATGGACCCGATGCGGCAGAAATATATCTATATCCAACTGGCTGCCGTATCTATTTGACATGAATGCACCCCCCATATTGCTCGATGAACTGAAAGACCTTGTCAGGGATGTGAAACTACCCAAGAGTAAGGCAGAGCTGTTGGCCTCCAGACTGCAGCAGTGGAATCTCCTGACAGGTGATGTTAGGGTTTCCATGTTCCGTGACCATCAAAAGGATCTTGTCCCATTCTTCCTCGTGGAAGGTGATCTTGTAGCCTGCAACAACATCGATGGTTTGATGGCAGCCCTCAACATCGTTAATGATCCAGATGAGTGGAGACTGTTCATTGATTCATCGAAGATGAGTCTTAAAGCTGTTTTGCCATCAATTCCAGTTGGTCATGCAGTCCATATGAAGGCAACCTATGATAACATGAAACAACTTTTGAGGCGCATAAACTATGAACCAACATCAGTGGCAGCTTTGTGGCAATTTTAAGGTTGTTGCTCCCTTGCTTGGTCTGCAGACTGGATACATCAAGTACCGCTGTTTCCTCTGCGAATGGGATAGTCGTGCGAGAGATTCCCACGACATCAAGATATATTTGCCACTTCAACAGTCATTGGAGCCTGGGAGGAAAAGTGTTCAGCATCCACCACTTGTTGAATCAAGGAAGATTTTGTTACCACCCTTACACATCAAGCTGGGTCTCATGAAGAACTTTGTCAAAGTCATGGACAAAACGCAAGCAGCTTTCAAGTACCTCCGTGGAAAATCTCCAAGGTTAAGTGAAGCTAAGATAAAGGAAGGTGTCTCTATTAGTCCTCAGAGATTCGTTAACTTATTCGAGATGATGCATTTGACAGTGCACTGCGTGGCAAGGAAAAGACAGCATGGAATGTCTTCCAGTTAGTGGCAAACAGGTTGCTTGTTACAGTAGGATATATATTTTTGGTCTATTTATGTTTATTTATGCCAATTTGACACAGTAAAAACTGACTTAAAACAATAAAACAAATACCTGAAACAGAAGGCTATACAATGTGCAACAATAAACCATTTTTTTAAATGACGGTAAATGATTATCTGGCATTTTTTTAAATCTGAGGTCCCCCCTTCTCCCACCTCGAAGCCGCCAGACAATCAATTAACTGCGCATAACCACTACACTACTATAATAGTAGAACCCCCTTGAATGACGGTGCAAACACCAGCAGCCTAGCGCTATCTTCGCCTACATTTAGGGCTGATGAACTCTTTGAGTCGAGGGGAAGCCCCTGGACAAATATCTGTGACTTTCTGCACAACAGCTAGAGAGGTCCCACTTGCACACACACAAACCTTGCTCACCTCACCCTAAATTAGTTATTAGGCACGTTCAGTTCCACATTGTACCGTACAACCATCACCATGTGTCCACAGTTCATTCTTTCGGTAAAACCCAAGGTTCAGAACATGCGCTCTAAATACGCCGAAATACAGCTTCACATGCCCGACCGCAACGCTACGGACGCCCACAACCGGTGCCAGGTTTTCCTCTCCGGGAAACTCTGGGTATAGCGCGACACCCAAAGGCAGGCGCACTCGGAGGACTCCGGGCAGGCCACCAGACCACTCCCTTGCTCGCTCACCTCTGGTCCTGAGGTGGCTCCCCCGCCAGGCTCCCTGGAAAACAGAGCGGGGAAATAAACTCCTTTAAAAAAGTTTTTTTAAAACAACGGTTTTATTAATAACTTCGTTTAACTCACGGTCGAGAAGTACGTCAATGGCGCCTGAGAGTCGTGGCGCCTGCTTTTTGTGCGAGCCAATTCCACAGTTTAGGGACCGCGGCGTTTTTGACCTGCACAAAAATATGTAATTAATAGGGCGTCCATACAAACATTGTAATTGCTTGAAAGGAGGCAAATAATTGATGATTTGATGCTGATTTTGATACGGGCATGCATTGTCTCCGGATTTGAGTACATGTGCTAAATTTGGAATTGATTGGACAACAGGAAGTAGACTAACTTTTGATTACAAGATTTGACCACGACAAACACAAGTGAAGTTAAATAAAACCGTTGAAAAACAAAACCCCCTTAGGCTTTCCTGCTACCCATAGGACACCCTCAACTTTTATAGTGGATGTAAAATTATTAAGTTAGTCCCCCCCCCCACCCCGACTGGTTCTTCCTACAACGCCAACACCTCTGCTGTTCGCTGGCAGGCCGTGTGATGTCCTCCTGTGCTATGGTCCTGCTGCATTCAAGCTGCTCCACCCTTTGGCTTTGTGCTTCCTCCTATATATATAGCTCCCCTGCCTATTCACTGCTCCCAGCCTATTGGTTGATTCGACTCTTCACCTACGGGGGGGTTCAATCACCCACACCTGTGGAGACTATTAGCTCTCTGCATGCAGAACCATTCTGAGCCGATCGATTATTCAGCCTCTACGTGGCCAATCGGCTTACGACTATGGGGAAAACTCGCTTACAACAAAACGGGTCTTTCTGATTGTTGAGCACACGGTCACTCTGCTGCAATTGCATTGCCGCACTCGGCGTAGATTATCCGGCCGCACACCCGTGGGACCGTGTTCATGAACGCCGCATCAACTTTTTTGCGTTTAGTTTGTCCTTTCCCGGTGCTTGGCTGGGTACGGTGCCAAGGATGTCCCAACGCGTGCACGTAAACACGTGAACACGCGCGTGCTTGTACCGCCCCCCCCGCCCCCGCTTGCAGGGCGCGATGTCGGACGAGGGGAAGCTGCTGCAGTGCCCCCTGTGCAAGTGGGTGCTCATCAGCCACGCGGCGTTGCAGGACCACATGAAGAAGCACGGGCGGCAGACCGAGGTGGAGTACTTCCAGTGCGGGTGGTGCTCCTACAGCACCTACTGCCGGCGCACGCTCAGCAACCACGAGAGGATTCACACGGGAGAGAAGCCCTACAAGTGCGCCGTGTGCGACAAGGCCTTCACCGAGATGGGACCGCTCAACAAGCACAAGCGGACGCACACGGGCGAGAAGCCCTACAAATGCGCTACGTGCGGCAAGGTTTTCGCGCACTCCGGCACCCTCAAAACGCACGAGAAGTCGCACACCTCCGAGAAGACCTACAAGTGCCCCGTATGCACCAAGGTGTTCGCCAGCCCGGAGAGCGTTCAGAGCCACCGGGCGGTGCACAACGGCAAGAAGCCGTTCGAGTGCGACGCGTGCGGCAAGGCGTACGCCAACCTGGGGTTCCTTGAGCGTCACGAGGCGACGCACGCCGAGGAGAGGCCGTACGTGTGCACGGTGTGCGACAAGTCGTTCACACATGCCAAGGACCTGCGCAGCCACCAGAGGGTTCACCTGCGCAAGAGGAAAGGCTACAAGTGCAAGCGATGCGAGAGGTCGTACACCAGGCTGGGCGCCCTCCGTACGCACGAGAAGACGCACGCCGATGACGCGAAACACGCTTGCTCCGAGTGCGGCGAGGAGTTCACGGAGCTGGACAGCCTGCGTCAGCACGAGAGGACTCACAAGGAGCAGAAGCCACTGCTGTGTTCAGAGTGCGGCGACGCGTTCACGGAGCTGGACAGCCTGCTTCAGCACGAGAGGTCTCACAAGGGGCAGAAGCCACTGCTGTGTTCAGAGTGCGGTGAGGCATTCACGGAGCTGGACAGCCTGCTTCAGCATGAGAGGACTCACAAGGAGCAGAAGCCACTGCTGTGTTCAGAATGTGGCGAGGCGTTCACGGAGCTGGACAACCTGCGTCGGCACGAGCGGTCTCACAAGGGGCAGAAGCCACTGCTGTGTTCAGAGTGCGGCGAGGAGTTCACGGAGCTGGACAGCCTGCTTCAGCACGAGAGGACTCACAAGGAGCAGAAGCCACTGCTGTGTTCAGAGTGCGGTGAGGCATTCACGGAGCTGGACAGCCTGCTTCAGCACGAGAGGACTCACAAAGAGCAGAAAGCAACGTCATCAAACATTAGGCAGCAGCAGGAGGACAGTGACACGGGTGCAAACCTGCGTGGTCTGGAAATCTGCTAGATGTTCCTCACGCTTGGTGTGAGATGAAGAGTGGGGATTATGGTCAAATGATACATCTGTAGCGGCATCGTTGAGCGCTGTACGCGATTGCCACTACTTGTAGCCTGTAGCAACGGCCTCGAGTCAACAGGCAGCAGAAGGGTGATGAGTCAGGCCGTTGGACTAAGGTAACCCTAAGGCAGCTCAGGACCACAGGTACAAACCCCCAGACCCCCAGGAAAGGGGGCTGGGGGATAACGTCACTCCCCAGTCCCTTCCAGACAGTTCCAGAAGGGAGGAGTGACCATGGGCGGAGTGAGCCAGAATCCAGTATAAAAGACGGTCCCCTGAACGGGACTGGCAGTCGTCGTTCACCTAAAGACTCAAGGGTCGGGCGGCCCCTTTTGCCCGATACTTAGGGAGATATTCCTCCGGGTAGCCTACCTAACACTGGCTATGCTCTAGCCTCTTCACTGGTTAAGCTTTTGGCCCGACCCGAGCCAGGGGTTGGGTTCAGCCCTTTGGGCTCTTTGCTTCGGGTCTTCAAGCTGGCAACTCCAGGGTGGTTCTTGAGTCTTCGGGTGAACGACGACTGCCAGACCCGTTCAGGGGATCGTCTTTTATACTGAATTCTGCCCCTGGCCACTCCTCCCTTCTGGAACCGTCTGGAAGGGCCTGGGGAGTGACGTTATCCCCCAGCCCCCTTCCTGGGGGTCTGGGGGTTTGTACCTTTGGTCCTGAGCTGCCTTAGCCCAATGGCCTGACTCATGACCTTAGACTCCTTTCTGCTCCCTGTTGACTCGAGGTCGTTGCTACAGGCTACAAGTCGTGGAAATCGCGTACAGCACACAACGATGCCGCTACACATCTCTGGAATCACCAGAGGACACTCGTGGCGAAATTAACTTCTTAGACTTTTTCCAAACATGTATATGCCGTAATTCACAGACGCGATGTGTGTGCGTGTGTGTGCGTGTGTATGGGGAGCAGTAGTGTAGCGGTTAGCGCGCTGCGCTATGAACCTGGTGACCCGGGTTCGATTCCCGCTCACGGCTAACACCAGTGACGATTATCTGAACCGGTCCTGGGCCTCCCCTAGGTCGACTCAGCCTTAAATGAGTACCTGGTGTGGTGTGTAAATATCGCCACTGGGGAGACAAAGGCGGTCGGGCGTGGTGCTAGCCACCCACCCCCTCGTTCGTGTATCGTTCCGGCCTTCATAGGTGCTTGCTAACAGCACTTTCCCCTACAGTCTTTTAAGGCTATACGGGGGATCTTTATCTTTGTGTGTGTGCGTGAAAAGAAAACACATTCGGATTCAGAATCTTTATTTATCCTGGAGAAATCCGATGAGTTATGACGCTCTTTTTCACAGATGTCCAATAGAGGCAGATCAGAAAGTTGCAACAACAGACAGTACAGCAACACGATAGGAGTGCAAAGTATTGGAAAGGTAAGAAAGTCACTAAAAATAAATGAAATATATCAAGTATAAGTTATAATTGCATAAGAACACTAACTTCCCAAGCTTGGGCAAGGCAGCAAAACAACATCAAAAAGAGTCCCAGACCACACCAAGACAACACACAGTCCCTCAATAAAATAGCGCATTAAAAGTGAACTATTGATGTATGTATGTTGAACTTCTTTCGCATCGTGCACAGCCAACCCTGCCAATCGGACGTGCGGGTAAGGGTGGAAGTTACAAATCGCATTTGCAAATGCAGTTTTATGCAGCGCTTAATCCGCTTCTTGAGGATATTTTTTTAAGGAAGATTTGACGCTCCACTCGTCAAACACTGGAGGATTCTCTGTGGCAAGAACTCATCATCAGAATCTTTATTTATCCTGGAGAAATCCGATAACCTATGAAGCTTTTTTGCACGAATGGAAAGCCATCCTTTCTGTCTTCAAGACATGGCCAGAGCGCCGCACTCCAGCAAGAACCACGTCTGGCAGCTCCCCAGGGGGAGACACATGGCCCCGTCGATTTACACCTCAGATTGTGTCCTCTTGAAACCATGCCCGGTGGTCATCGACAGCCCTTCACGGTGAATCCATGTTCAGATGTTCACAGGGGAGGTCGGTGGGGGCGAGCAGTCAGCCTGGGCCTCTTGAGAGTTGGTGAGATCAACTCCCTCGCCTATTATGCAGGAGATCGTGGGTCTGATCCCGACCCCGATGCCTGTTGTATATTTGGAGTTTGCATGCCTCCCTCTCTCTCCCTGTGGTTGCGTGGATTTTTCTCAGGGTCCTCCCGTTTTTCCCTCCACATTTAGAACACTATGTAGCGCAATTTTTGTTCCTGGGTAGTAAATGTTATTTCGTAATTGCTTATGCCTAAAAAGTATAAGAAATGGCTATTTTTCCCCACAAACTTGGCTTTTCTGACCAGGACAGTGATATTTAGAAATTTACCTATTTTCAATTAGAAAACAGGTGAATTTGTGTCTTTTCGTTCACATGAAGTCAGAAAAAACAACATGAATCATACTAAATTAATACAAAAATTACTACAAAAGATTTAGAAGTTAGTAGTTTTTCGAGATTTACGATTATACTGTAAATCACTTTCACGAATCAGCCCCCAAATGTCGTCTATCATCATGTTCTCGTTTATACTGTCCTTGGTAGCAGCGTTCAAAGTCCAGTATATCCTGGTGGAAGCGCTCGCCTTGCTCCAAGTACACTCCCATGTTCTTGAATTTTTCAAGATGAGCATCAAGGATATGGACTTTGAGGGACATCCTACAGCCCATTGTGCCGTAGTTCTTCACCAGAATCTCAACCAGCTCAATATAGTTTTAGACCTTGTGATTGCCCAGGAAGCCACGGACCACTGCGACAAAGCTGTTCCAAGCCATTTTCTCCTTACTAGTGAGCTTCTTGGGGAATTCATTGCACTCCAGGATCTTCTTTATCTGTGGTCCGACGAAGACAACGGCTTTGACCTTTGCCTCGGACAGCTTAGGGAAGAAGTCTTGAAGGTACTTGAAGGCTGCCGACTCCTTATCTACAGCTCTGACAAATTGTTTCATAAGGCCCAATTTGATGTGCAGTGGTGGCAGCGGCACCTTCCGGGGGTCCACCAGTGGCTCCCACTTGACGTTGTTCCTCCCCACAGAGAACTCAGTTCGCTGTGGCCAGTCCCGTCTGTGGTTCTTGTGCATTGGTGTCTAAATCTTTTGTAGTCATTTTTGTATTACTTTAGTATAAATACATGTTAATTTTGATTCATGTTGTTTTTTCTGACTTTATATGAACGAAAATACACAAATTCGCCAGTTTTCTCATTGAAAATAGGTAGATTTCCAAATATCACTGTCCTAGGTCACAAAAGCAAAGTTTGTGGGGAATAATAGCCACTTTCTGTACTTTTGAGGCATAAGTAATTAAGAAATAACACTACCCAGGAATAAAAAAAAATTACACAGTGGAATCAACATCGCCGTGCGTTGAGGATTTGGCCGCCGCTATAAATTTCCACGTGATAAGCCACTTCGTTGAGCTATCATTTGTGGCCAGGTCGCTTCGTGGGCCTTACCTAGAACCAGGTATGAATACTCAAGACTCTTTGGGTCTTTCGGTAAAGTCACGTAGATCGGTATGAATGTTGAACAAGCCAACCATGCTAATCGGAGGTGGCGGAATGGAAACTTCAGGGTTCTCACAGCAGGCTTTTGATAACTGAAGGAAGGCGTCGGGGGTCTGGCCGACTGCATCTGACTGCATCTCGTATCTCCAAGAAGCACGGTTGGCTTGGTACGGCACGAAAGAAGTTCAACATTCGAGCAGTGCTCGACTTAAGAACACAATCAGTTCCTGAGGCCTGTTCGTAAGTGGAACAGTTCGTAGGTCAGAACACAATCATGTACTGTCTTTAAATGCCCATTAAAAAACGCGTTACGGTTCAACAAAAAATGGAAGCATTGTTAAAACTCACAAGAAAAAATATTGTACATTTGCATGAAACACTGTAAACAAAATACTGTATAGTAAATAAAACATGAAAAATAAAGTAACAAATAGAAACATCAGTTTTATTTTCACCTGCCTTGAGTCCTGATGCTGGCTTATTACAGACAAATTCAGACCTTGTTGGCGATGAGGCACCTGAATGCATGCGCCACTTTTCGGAGGGCAATGAATGGCACCAAGATAGATAATCGTGCCGACTGGTATGCGTCGAACAAGAAGCGGGCGAAGCCACCGTAGGCACGCGGCAGCTCAACTCTATCTACATCGAATGCTTCGTCGATGAAGCAAAGATCGATCAAAGATCACCTAATACCCAAGCTCGATAAGCGAACGAAGGAGAAGTTTGAACAGGCCATGGCAATGCATTACTTCGTTTCGGGCACGTCGTTCCAGCGGGTCGAGGAGGAGAACATGGTGATCGTTGAGAAGGCCCTTCGCCCAGATGCAGTGCTGCTGAACAGCAAGTTGCTGGCCGGACCATGAAGAAGGTTGACACCGTCCTGGACAATAAGACCATTTGCTGGTCAAACATCAAGAATGGTCCAATTTTGGACTACATGGTCACATCGCCGTCCACAATGTTGTTTCTCGAGTCGGTGTCCACTGGAGAGCAGGGCCACAACGCTGACTGGATCACCTCGGATCTTCGAAGACTATATTCGCTGGCGCGGTCACCGACAACACATCCACCAACAAGAATGCGTGGGAACAGCTCTCGAAGGCTCACCCATCCTATTTCCAATGCTGTACGCCGCATGGTCTGCATTTGCTGGTCAAGGACATTCTCTTTCACGAAGACGAGGAAAGCCAGCCAATCAGAACACATACCCGATCGACTATCCGTTCGAGTACCTGCTTGAGTTCATCTTAGGGTGCAAGGAAACGGTAAAATTGTTTCACAACAGAAGATCGCTGGCGTTCAAGCGTTGGGGAACGATCAGAGGCTGTTGCGAGACGCTGTTGTCGTCGGAGAGGATTCTGCATTCCATTGTCACAGCTCGCGACTTCATCAAGGGGATGGCAGCTCAGAAATCCGAGCGCATGCGAATCAAGACCATCATTACGAGCGACAACTTGGTCTCTCTGTTGCAGAAGTCCCTTGCCATTATCATGCCCATCGAGGCATTGATTTTCAAGCATCAATCCAAATCCGTACCAGTCTCTGAAGTCTTGCCGGATTTTCACGCCCACCCTGCTGAAGTTTGCCAAGCTGCACGAAGACGCTCATGTGAGCACTGAAGAGATCAAACCACCTGATCAAGTTGGCAGCAAGTCGCTTTCAGTTCATGTACGGAAAGGCCCATGGACTGGCGTATCTGTTAGATCCTCGCTTCATTGGAGAGGGCTTGAGCCCGGCTAATCGAAAAGAGCTGGAGAACATCTTACTGGAGACACCGACCGACGATGAGACGGCGGTTGATGACGAGAGGCGCTCTTTACGCAGCTCACCGAGTACATCATTTAGACGCGGCAGGAGAATGATGCCGGTGGGTTTAGATTAATTATGCTGCTCAAGGGACGTAAGACGCCTTTGTTGCAGTATTGGCAGTCTGACGGCGTGGCCTGGCACGATCTTCAGAAGATCGGCGTCAAGCTGTTCACGATTGGCGACATCCTCTGCAGCCACGGAGCGAAACTTCTCAACTATGGGCTTCATGCACAGCAAGCTCAGGGATAGCTTGGCGTCCAGTTCGGTGGAGAAGTTGGTCTACCTCAAGAGCGTTCGCCTAATGCAAGTTATATGTCCGAGGGTGACGACATGGACCCGTCGGAGGACAAGTGCTGATCTGGCAGCTTTGCGAATAAAACCATGAGGTTTGTTAAGGTTTATTAAGGTTTTTTCCACCCCTGGTCACCCCGTGCCCCATATAAATCTCAACGTTCATCCTACAAAGTCCCATCACGAGGGAGAAACACAAAGAGACGAAAAAAATGTGCCCGTATTGAAACGGCTGTACGCCATATGGAGCCGAAAACTTAATTTCCCTGCACAAGAATACGGGTAAACCGCATAAGTTGACGGATATGGTATAGTAGTATATAGTGTAGTGTATAGTATTGTAGTAGTGTAATGTATAACGTACCTTTTAACCCCTTATCAGTGCCTACCTTATTACAGACCAATTTAGACTGTACTGGTCACCCCGTGCCCCCTATAAATCTCATAGTTCATCCTACAAAGTCCCATAACAACGGAGAAACACAAATATATGTTTTTTCGCCGGTATTGAAACGGCTGAACACCGCGTGGACCTGAAAACTCAATTCCCCTGTACAAGAATACGGGCTAAAACTGTATGGGTCCACAGGTTTGTACTACCCAGTGGCTGTACCAGTGTCTCATTACCTGTGTGTCACTACCCAGTGTCTCACTAGCAGTGTCTCGCTACCCAGTGTCTCACTGTGTCACTACCCAGTGTCTCGCCACCCAGTGTCTCGCCACCCAGTGTCTCACTACCCAGTGTCTCACCACCCAGTGTCTCACTAGCAGTGTCTCACTACGCAGTGTCTCACTACCAGTGTCTCACTACCCATTGTCTCACCATCCAGTGTCTCACTACCCAGTGTCTCACCACCCA